>JAULBU010048971.1:0-13199 GCA_032358235.1 Odonthalia washingtoniensis | reverse complement strand
CAACCATCTCCCACCAGAGCAGCTGTACATAGCCCCGGTACGACACCCCACAGGAGCGCAGACTCTTACAATCCGCCACGAACCGCACCAGTTTTAGGAGATGATGACTTCTCTGGTCAACAAGGCCCCACCCTCCGTTTGAGAGCGCGTCGAACTTCTATCAGTATACTGACCTGGTAACGGAACTAGTAATTTCCTGCATCTTTATAATCCATTCGGTCAGTTCAACTTTTTCAACCGCCCTCAAGTTCCATACTTATCAACTGATTCAACTATCTTCACAGATCAGACCTTCACCAAAAACCGCTCCACGCTCTCTTTCAATAAAGATACGTCTCACGCCGGTTTCTCTGTTCTCGTTGTCGCACGCCCCCTTTCATAGATCGATTATTTGTCTCTTCGTCGATCTTCTATCACTCACATATTGAGGATGACCAATACATGAGTATTAGTCACGATTGAAATCTAGTGTGAGACCACCTGAGCAAAGAAATGGAAGGAAGGACGTGTCTTTACTAGAGAGGTCCTGAGTTCGTTCTGGTAGGAATGTGAACGTGTGTGTGCTGACCTCCTTCCGCCTACCCGGCCGTGTCCGAAAATGTCTATAATAGACCGTCGACGGGCATCGGCGGTAGCGATGAAGGTCTGTGTGATACACGTGGCGACATGTACAGCTGTGCTTGCATGGCTGTTGTGTCTCACGCGCTCCACTACAATGATTATCTCAAGATCTTTAGTTTGAATATATCTCCAAAGCGACTCACCGTTTTGGTGGCGACATGACGGAATTTCTTCTTCAATAATGACGTTGTCAAGATGTGTTCTAGGATTCGCTGGTGAAAAATGCAATCCATCATCATCATCATCTTCATCTTCATCAGGTCCGTCATGGTATGATACTCGTATCGGTGGTTTACCTATCTGGCCCGAATCATCAAAGGATTCAAGTATTCCAGCACCATGTCCACGTTGTTCATCCCCCCGCTTTTTAGTTCTTCAGGCGTATGCACCTCTTCCTTCGCATACGAATCGTTTCATTCTCCTATTTGCTTGTAATAGTATAAGATGCTCTGTACATTCTGATACTTGGCTTGCCAAACGTGTCATTCAACGTAGCAACAACAACAAAGACGATGTCGCTGGTAAAGATAATATTCCAGAAGCGAAGAATAAAATTGAAGAAATTAATTGGGATGATGGTGATGATGATGATGATGATGATGACGATGACGATGACGATTTTGTTGAAGATTTGAAAAATCTTTCTTTGATGCTTGAAGTGAAAAAAGAATCTGGTAAACAACGAATACAAAAACGGAATATTCAAGGATCAACAAAACAAATTAAAAATTTATCTCATCATTGCCAACATCAACCATCATTTCCGTCATTCTATGTTGAAGTAGATCATGAACCGGCATCATCATCATCATCAAAAAGTATAAATGATGAAGAAAAAATACAAAAACTATTAAATAATTATCTAGATACTGAAAAAATCAACAACGAAAATCAACAGTTCGGTCCAGAAAAAGAAGAACAACAAACGGAAAGTGAAAAAGCATTACAAAATTTTCGTGAAACAATTGCTTTAGCACCTAGTCAAATCTTACGTTATGCATTTAATCATATGAATCATCCTATATTACCAATCATACGACCTGATGATGATAATAAATTTTGTAAAAATTGTGGTAAGAGTTTAGTATTTGAATTACAATTATTAGGTTGTTGTTTATATTATCTTGATGTTGATAAACATGTAATTGATATAGATGAAAATAGAGCCGGTATGAATTTCTCTTCTGTTGTTCTATATACATGTGAGAATGATTGTTATGTTGATGATATCGATCAGTGTAATTCATTTATTGCTTTTGACATGATTGTTCAAGTCATCCGAGATGATTGGTAATTTAATTGGGACCAAATTCGAACTGGAAAGAGATGTAGAGATAATACATTGTACAGAATTATTCAAATTTTAAAAAAGGTTTATATTTATTTACCATAAACTAGCTTCTTTACGTTTTTCTTCATCATTTTCATAACTTCTTGAATCTTTCCAGTAAGTACCAATGGGTTCCCATTTATCATCAGATTTCGAAACTCTACGAAAATATTTTGGTTGAAATATATCCGCATCAGCATTATTATTATTATTATTATCATTATCATCATTATCATCATTATCATTATTATCATTATTATCATTATCATTATTATCATTATTATCATTATTATCATTATTATCATTATTATCATTATTATCATTATTATCGTTATTATTATCATCATCATCTTTTACATGTTCTTTTCTTTGAACATCAGCATCAACATGACGATCACGTTGTAATTGTTCAATACGTAATTTTTCAGTAGCTGCAGTATTAGGATCACCCTGTTCAAGTGCAATTCTATCCGGTCTTAATCTTGAATCCGTAGGTGGAAGTTCCATAGCATAATCACTATCAAAAGCAAGAGATCTTTTAGTAAATTTAGTACAACATTCAAATGTATCATTTGGACCACCTCCTTCTGAAGGTGTTAGTAAATGTGCACCTGCTACCCATAATCTATTCGATCCATCAGTAGTTGTACTACTATTATTTTTAGGTGATGGTGTCGTTGATATAGATGTAGATGTAGATGTGGATGTAGAGGAAGAGGTGGATGTAGAGGTGGATGTGGATTTAGATGTTTCATTATTTAGATGTTGTTTATCAATATTACAATCAACTTCATCTTTATTGATTGGACAAGAATCTAGGTAACGATTCCAAGCACCTTTAAAATGAAGTATACGTTGACCATCACTATGAAACATATCACCACTTACTTGATATTGATGAAGACCAAACCAAGAAGATTTAGGAAAATTTAATTTAATGATATTACCAGTAGTATGATTAATAATTTGAAAATCACCTTGATGATGAATGTAAGTTTTACCAACGAATAGATTAGAAATAATAGCATTAGGTAATGTCCAAGTATAAAAATCATTAAAAGTTTTAAGATGAATATGTCTATAACCTGAATTATATAATTCCATTGAATTCCCTTGATATTTTGCATGTACATGAATACATTCCGAAGCATCCCATTCATCACCACCTTGTACATAACTTACAGATATAGGTGGATGATGTGAAACTTGTTCTGCATATAATTTCATATCTGATATAGGATGTAAAAATTCATACGTTTCACCTAATACTGGATTAAATGGTTTGCGTACTCTTTGAGTGTTTGAAAATGTAGATACAATAAATGCTGTTACTAAAGAATCACGTAATACTGGGTCGGATGTTGTAGATGCACGATCTAATAAAGTTGAAAATTCAAATGTTTCAGCCATTCGTGTCAATGCTGTCGTTGGTTCAAATAACCATATAGGTAATGATAATCGCATACCTGTTAAATTTGATCCCATATATGAATATACTTGATGCCATAATTGTTTACGTGACACTTTATCTGTTGATGGTGGTTGTGTTATTGTTTGTGGTGATAAGTTACCCTTTTTCTGTTGTTCTTCATTCTTTTCATTTGTTGTTGTTGTTGTTGTTGTTGATACAGACATGTTGGACGTGAATAAAGATGATATCCAAGATGTGGTGGAATCTGATGTGTCTCTGTGTTCGGGAGTTTTATCTGAATTTTCGTCATCGGTCATGTAAAGAGAGAATTTAAATACTTCTGTAATTATTGAAAAGTGTGTACGTGATTCTGAGAAGTTGTAGCTGAAAGAAGTCTCACCGCCTCTGCTGAAAGAAATTATTTCGTGTCGTGGTCTGGTCAGCACAAGTGACACAGTTGTGCTCGTCCATAGTGGGATAATTTAATTATTTGGTATCTTCCATTTGGAGAAAAATCACATATTCGTTTGCCAACAACAATAGCGATGTCATCCGTTCATTCATTGGTCAACACGAAATATTTTTGAATGAATTAGAAAAGTACATACATATATTCCGTATGTACATGTTGTCTGATGCTGCTCATTTTCCCCTAACTCTCTTTTTTTTTATTTTTTATTCACAAATGCAAAAACAAAACAAACAACGAAAAATTCTACAGTATCACAGTATCACAGTATCATATCACATTGTATCAAACACAAATGGGAAAAAAAACAATATCGATTATGTTGTTGTTGATGTACATTTATTTATGTAATGTCCATAAACAGTTTCGAATAGTTTTCGATCATTTAACAAACGTTGTAAAATTGTTCGAAATTCATCACGATTCATACTAACCATTTTATCTTTATCACTACCGACTAGTCCATTCCTCTGTGCCATAGCCATTGCCACCCCAATACCATTCTCAATTTCGTTACTCTTTTCCTTTCTATCTTCTTCTTTCAACATATTGGGTATAGGTTTAGGCAATCCATTTCCTCCATTCAAACCTCCACCATTCTCTTGTTGGCGTAAATCAACTCCATCTCCATTTAACATACCACCTCCACCACGTCCATTCATTCCATTACCCCCCATTCCCATAGCTCTTTGCTGTTGTTGTTGTTGTTGCTGCTGTTGTTGTTGTTGTTGTTGCTGTATCATCATTTGCTGAATCATTAAATGATCTTGTTGTTGTCGTTGCTGCATTAACATGGCCATGTGAGGATGAGGGTGATGTGGATGATGATGTAAAGTAGGTGGAGGTAATGCAATACCAGGTGGCCCTGGGCCAGGTAATCTCATTAACGGTTGATGAAAATGCATTTGTTGTTGTTGATGTTGCTGCTGCTGTTGTTGATGGTGCATATATCTTGAAACTTCATCCAATGCTTGTTTTCTCATAGCTTCTGCTGCATGCATTCCTCCAACTTCATTTACTGCTCCCCTATGAAATTCTACCCTTCCATTGAATGCAACAGGTGGTTGTTGTGGTGCACCTGCAGATAATTGCACATGTGGTGGTGGTGATTGTTGATGAAGTTGAGTTACATTTAATTCATCGATTTGTCCATTACTTTCATTCGCATTTGACGCACTAATATTGTTTCCTTTTTCGGTTTCATTATTTGATGTATCCTTCGTTGTAGTCGCCGCAGCAGTGGAAGCATTAGTAGTAGTAGTAGTAGTAGTAGCAATAGTAGCATTAGTACTTTGAGAAGCTGTGACATTTTTTGTATTTGATGATGTTGGTGTAGGCAAGGAATTAGACGTGACAGGTTTTATAGATGATGTGGTTGAAGCTGTTGAAATAGGATGCGACTGTGCTGTGATACCGACAGGTGATGATGACACTATACTAGTAGCAGCAGGAGCAGAAGTAGCCGAAGCAGTGGTGATAGTTACCTTTGCCAAATTATTTGAATTCAATTGTTGTTGTTTGAGTGATGTAGTTGTTGGGCGTTTTGGAGAGTTGACGGTACCAGTTGCAATTTGCATAAACACGTCAAATATAAATTGAGCTTCTTCTTTTAAATAAAACCAGATACCAACAGTAATACCTTTGGAATTACAATACATAATAGTTTTACCATCACCACTTAATTCAATATCTTTATTACCAACAATAATATCATCCGTATAATTATTTAAACTTTTTCTATTAATAATAACAATTCTATATTGTATATGATCTGCATTATTTACATGATGAATATCGCGTTCAACTATAAATAACGCTCCTTCAATATCACAACGAATCCATCTTTGATCATCTTCAACTAATTGATACATTGCTACATGTGTAGCACTACTTAATACTGAAAGAATTGATGAGTCTGCTCTTTTCAATACTGATAAATTCATCTCTGCTGCTATTGCCTTACGTTTCGCAGGATCTGGTTCAATTCTTGTTGTCATTGTTGTCCCACTTTTTGTTTTCTCGTCACCCTTTCCTGTTTTTGTTCTATAAAACGTAGTATTTCTACTTTGTTGAGTGGTTGAAGCGAAAGAGAGGTGCTAGTTGACGGTGCTGATTGACCACCCACCCCTGTTGAGGAATGTTCGTTCCGACGAAGGAGTCTAGTTTATTAACCTCTGGAATATTCTTTTCGTTGTACTAAATGTACAGTACACCCACACGTGTTAATGCAAAAAAAATTAAAAGCCCAAATAATTTAAATAATTTCCTATCGGTTACCTTTCGCGCGTAAAAGTTCATAATATTATTATTATTCGGAATCTTACAATGTACACCTGTCAATCTTTCTTCAACAAAAATAATTGAAACTTTTTTTGCCCCCAATTACAGAACAATCATTTTACTCAACATCAACAGGGATCAAAATAGATTTGATCCGTTTGATCCTGCGTTTATTCTTCATTATATCATTCTTCATTATTGCACGACGTTTACTAAAGCCCACAATGGGCGAGCTGTCAGTTTTTGGGTTCAAAGTATGGGAAGATATTCCTATCCTCCGAAAAGGCTGATAAGCAGGCAGAGGGTAGTCCGATTGCGATAAGCTCCTAATCGCCTCAGGGTGCTGAAAAGGTCACACCGTCCCAGGGTGGCTTTGGGTGGGTAAAAAGAAGATCGTGCGTGTGGATACGGGTGCGCTGAGGAAGGGTGCGCTGAGGAAGTTGGAAGAGATGGTTCTTGGTGCTGGCGGTTTCGATTTCCTTTCTTGGTTTCCTCTTGTACCAGTTATCTGCTCGGTTACTATGTAATAATGTGGCGAATAATGATTTTTGGTTTCTTTTTGGTTTTCTTTTTCTTGTTTTCGTTGCCACGTGTTTCTTCTGCCACTGTGCTACAAATGTTCTTTTCTTGGCTCATCAAAATTTCTATATCAAATTTTGATCCCATTATTGACAGATCAACGATACTGTTTTATATAAAAAAAACAGTCGTGAAAATGAAAATTTCACAACTTCAATCATCAATAAAAAGTTTATTTCTTCCATCAGCACCCAAAGGAAGATCCTTACAACTTCGAATAGACGCAGCCAAAGTATATACATTAATTCAACAATTCTCACCATATGCTAACAATCTACCATCGTCACAACATGAAGAAGACGAACAAAGTAATTATATAGGGTGTGAATTAGGAATTAGTAATTTACCATCATTATCATATCAAGCAAGTATAATCAAATATCATTTCATTCAATCAGCACGTGGTATTCTCCAAGCTACTTATAATTCTTGTTTTTATTCAACGTCGACAACAACAGCAAATAATATTATACGTAATCAATTTGATTTCATACCTACTATTTCAACATCTACTATTCCTCATGCAGGACGTGGTTTATTCATAGATGGTTCTGTTAAAGCAGGATCTGTTGTTGCTATTTATCCAGGTATTACTTATTTACCAAGTCAATTAAGAGTATCAAGAAGAGATTTAAACACAGAAGAAGAAATAAATGAAAAGGATTTATCAGATTATATGATAGCAAGATATGATGGAGTAATAATAGATGGATCTGCTGAAATATCAATAGATATAGAAGATATAGAAGCACCATCAACAATATCAGATAATACAGAAACTATACAACATAAATTACAATCATTGCAACATCCATTTGCAAATGCACATTTAGTAAATCATCCTCCCCCACAAGAAAAAGCAAATGTATTACAATTTATAATGGATATTGATATTTTATCATTAGGTCCTAAATTAGCTCCGTTAATGCCTGTACGACCTTGTGAAACTGAAGTTAATCGAGTTGATAATTTTGAAAATATTGCCGCTAGACAACGTGTTAATGGTATTCAACATTTTATGATGTCTCCACAAGTTACTAGTGATAGACTATTAAGAACTGTTGTTTTAGTTGCTTTAAGGGATATGAAAGACGAAGAGATTTTTATGGATTATCGTTTCAATCCTAAAGTTAATCCTCCTTCATGGTATCGTCCTTGTGGACGTGGTAAAGATGCTACTCGAAGATGGTTTCCGCGTGGTGTGTTTTATTAAAAGTACTCACTCAAACCTGCGAAGGCATCTATCGGAGTTCTACAACAAGAAAGATTTATTTCAAACAATGTATGAAAAACACAAGAAATTGTGTCTCACGCAGTGTGTGATGCACGTTAACTGTGTATTATTTTAAAAAATCGACAATATTTCTCATAATTCCAGCTGGGCAAATTCAAATCATTCCATTTTTTTTTTTTCATTCAAAAAGAGTCATCTTCCCCAACGAAACTATATTTATTCTCCTTCACCTGCGCCAGTGCCAATACCAATCACCCCTTTCACAGCTTTTTAATAAGGGTGTGTTTTTCAAACGACAAAACTTTAGCGGAATGCAACCCATGACATCTACATGTGTTCAAAGTTGTGAATTTCCATTAGAGAAATTACCAACAGATGTACTTTTACAAATATGTGATTTTCTACCAGCTCCAGCATTATTATCAATATCACTAACTTCTACGAAATGGCGTACATTATGTTGTACTCAAGTATGGCCACGTCGAATAGCAAATTGTCTTAAAGTTCGTTCTGTAAAAATCCCATCATCATCATCAAGTAAATCATTACTTCCACATGTGCATCAAGCAGAAGAAGAAGAAGAAGAAGAAGAAGAAGAAGAAGAAGAAAAAGAAAATAAAAATATACAATTATTACCAGATCCATTAATATGTTCTAAAATTTTACATACATTGGAAACAACTTGTTCAAAAGTACGCATGTTATGTTTATGTGTACATTTAACACCACATGATAATTTAACTTCATTGTGTTTAAAATATCAAGTATCTAGACACGATATATGCAGAACTAATTCATTGTATTCAGAACGTCAATTAGCTGCACGCACACATATATATGTTCCATTATTAACTGAAAATGATGTTAAAAGAATTACTAATCAATCATCTTCACAACTTAATGCTTTCATTGTAAGAGATCATGCACTTTCAAATAAAATTTTTCCAGTTGTTCAATGTCATCCACCACCACCACTTAATAATAATCAACGACAATCAAGCAATAATAATAATAACAAAAATAATGGTGTTGTTCGTGCTATGAGTGATGGATTATTATTAAACCATTTTCATCATTCTGATCATCAATTTCAACAGAATCTACAAACTCATCAATCTTATCCATCTATGTCGTTACGTATTTTCCGGGCCCCACTCTCGCATTATAGGGTGGCATTTGCGACTGTTGTTCATGGTGGTCAGAGGTACGATTTTTCACGCGGTACGATGAACGTAACCGAACCGCTGATCTTAAACTAGCGTCCAATTCAGGTCTTGCGGTTCTTAATAATCTTCCCGTCTGTATACACATATGCCATAAAGAAAAGAAGTATTAATTAGTACATTAAAGCTTCTAAAGAAATTGTATTATAACTGTATTAATAAAAAAACTTACGTCTGAAGCGTATGCTACATGGAAATCAGATAATGATCGATTTAGACGTTCTATAAATCTAGAAGGCATAACAACTGTACTTTGATACATAGCAAGGAAGAGACCTATAGTAGGAATTATACCAACGAGTGCCCATGCAAACCAAAGACGAATTGTTTCTTGTGGCGTTGTTGGTGATGCATCTGTCAATTTTTCACGTAATCTCCATGTCCAATAAATTGAACTTAGAACTACTAAACCAACAACAACCTACATTTGTATAATATCATAAGGAAAATGGTTCAGTTAAAAAAACTGCGTTTATATATTTATCTTTGTTCAACAAATGAAAATAATAATAAAAAACTTACGAAATATCTTCTTCTAAGAGTTCGTAATGAATTTACTGATTTCGCGATATTTCTGTTTTTATTTGAAGAAACGTCAGAGATTGATTTGTTTTTTTTATGTTTATCTTATCAGTACTATGATTAATTTAAAAAAAGACGATACCTTTCAAAAAGACGAATATCTTGAAGTTGAGTAGCTGCATCTAAAGGTGCACTTCCTCCTCTTTGCTGTTGAATAGAAGGAGGTTGAAGTCGCGATGAAGACGAAGAAGACGAAGAAGACGAAGAAGACGAAGAAGAAGAAGAAGAAGAAGCTGTAAACATGATGAATTGAAATTTACAAATGAAATCGGAAGCAGGATAGGAATGACAAAACTGTGGGTGAGCGGTTTGGGGTGTCGGTGTAGAAGTTTTTGATGTGGCTATATGTTGAAGTTGATGTCAGTTTGAAAATTTTTCATCGAAATTAATTCTTGATTTCCCATTTTTTTTAAAAAAATGGGAAATCAGGACAGAGGTTCTGTTCTAGGTCCTCAGGTCCATTATATAAATTTGTTGTAAGCCATATTGATCAAGATTACACGTGTCGTCATAAAAAATATAAATCCGAAAAAGTCGATTTCCTCCAGCAGAAGCAAACAGCTACCCTTTCCATCGTATAATTATCTTAGAACACCGTACCGTTTATAATCAACGTGAAACAATAGCATTGAAGCATTGACGTGTTGAAGAAAACATTGAATATCAAAATGAGTTCAACTGACACAGAAAATGAGAAATGGGTAATGATGGCGGTATTAGATCATTTACAAAAAGCAACAAGTAAACCAGGAATGAACGCTGAATCACTAAAAGAAGCTATTTTTGCGATATCAAATGCATATACAATTAACATGCATAGTTCATCAACTAAACAACGTTATCCACTTGATAATTTGTCTCTACCACAAATTTATCAAATAGGTCGTCAATCTCTTCTCAACAAGACTACCAATGATACTCCACCTACACCTACAACTACATCTACACCTATTGTGACTGATGTAGGGTTTGAAAAATTTGTTGAAAAATTACTCACTTCAACAGCCTTTTTTCAAGGCGTTGATAAAGGTACAGATGAATATACAAAACGAATGGCTCTTGCAAGACGTAAATATGATCAAAAATTACAAGCTAAAAAACAAAAGCTTAATGAATCTCAACCTGAAACTACAAATTCCGAACCAAGAACATCAGCAGCTACACAATCCGGACCAACAGCATCAGCAGCTACACAATCCGGACCAACAGCATCAGCAACTGGTGCATCGCCACCAAATAGTAGTAGTGCAGAAGAAAGTGCAAAAGCTGAAGTGATAAAGAAAAGAGGTAATGCACAATTAAAAGCAAAACAATATGAATTAGCTTTAGAATCATATAGTGAATGTATAAAATTAGATAATAAGAACGCAGTATATTATTCCAATAGAGCAGCTGCTAATATTTTATTATCTAGATTTACAGATGCTGTTGATGATTGTAAAAAAGCTATTTCAATTGATCAATCATTTGAAAGACCTCGTGAACGTTTAGCTTCTGCATATAGACATTTAGGTATGACTAAAAAAGAAGTTGAATGTCTGAAAAGTGCATCTACTAAATTTCCAAATAATATTACTTTTGCTAATATGCTATCAGATGCTGAAAATCGTTTAAGACTTGAAAATAATGATACTACTATGAATGAAAGTGGTACTGGTACTGGTGCACCTGGTGGTTCAATTGATCCAGCTATGATTGATATGATGAGTAGAAGTATGGGTATTAATTTACCAGATGGTCTTGCTCAATCTTTAGCTAATTCAGATATGTTAAGTCAAGTAGGTAATATGGCCAGAGATAATCCTGCTATGGTTCAACAAATGATGGGTATGATGGGTGGCGGAGGTGCTGCTGCTGCTGGTGCAGGCGGCGGTGCAGGCGGCGGTACAGGCGGTGGTGGTGGTAATGCTATGATGGAACAGATGATGCGTATGATGGGTGGGGGTGCTGGTTCCAACGGAACTGGTTGAAATATTCTGTTGGTTGTAAACTATATACGATCAGGGAATTATTGACTATTAAAAAAAAAAAGCACTTTTTACATCGGCATATTTTTAAATATATTTCTGCAAACGTTATCTATATTTTTATATGTTTATTATTATTTTTACTTTACAAAAATCAATGTTTTCCAATTTTAAAAAACACAATAGGAAGAAGTTGATTCAAAAAAAGGCGGGTTGAGGCGGGTCGCTAATCAAAGTAGAAAACATTTCAGTTGTAGGTGAGTTCGATGTCATGACTATGAACCACCCGAGCGACCTTTGGAGCCAGTGACATTATAATTGAGAAGCATTTCAATAAGTTCGACATGTGTGAGAATCATACGACGACAACAATAACGTGTTAGGTTCAGTAAATCCATTGCTTCTCCTTCTGAATGGTTCGCCTTGATTAATTCCAAATAATCATGCCATTTATTGCCCATAACTTTTCCGCAAGTGAAACAACGAATCGGGATGATCATTTTCTTTCTTTTGTCTTCTGTTTGGACGTACTTGTGTTCCGTTATTTCACCTTTGCTGATTTGAACGGGTTGAAATCACAAAACTTCCTTAAAGTCAACACTTCCGTAGAGGCACATCAACTCTGGCTTCGGACGTGTTGAGCATGTACAGACATGGACGGATCAACATCAACATTGGGAAGAATTAACGCCGGGAACTATTTAAATCCAAGCAAGGATGCTGTACAGTTGAAATTTTTGAATTTGGTTAGTTGAAAATTTAAAACGTGTGCAACTGTTACTGTTTTATATATAGCATAATATGCTATAATAGCATATTCATAATATTATTATGCCCTTAAAAAATAAGTTGGAATACTAAAATTAGTAACAACGAATTGAGTTTAGCCTACCACTTTTACTTCAGATTTTCAACTGACGTTTCTTTTTTTTTTTATTTCTTTTTTTTTACCTGACGCTGTGTATTGTATGTCTAGACTCCCTGTGTACCTCAATTTAAGTTGAGGTAAAAGGTTGCCACGTACAGCTACTTTGTCTGGGGCCGTTATGCAAATATGATGGAAGCTCGCAGAAGCAGATGGGTTCCACGTTTGCGTAGAAAAGAAATGGGACGGAACTTGTGTTTACTCCCCGAGATATTTCATGGTCAATGGCAACGTCGTCTCGAAAAAACCATACCTCAAGAAAACTTGAGGTTTTTACTGTAGGAGGGCTTAAATTTTAATCAAAATTAAAGATTGATGCGTTGGTTCGAATGCTATTTGACCCAACAACTTTTGCGACGCCCATCAGACAGTGGCTTGGTGCAAAGCGTGCTATCCTCGCAACCGCTACAGACGTAAGCAGATGAACGCGGCTTCTTTGTTGGGCGTCCGTTTCCATAAGATGTGCAGGCCACACACGGTCGCATTTTCCCTCTCTTCATCTCATGCGGCCACTCCGTCGAAAGTCTCTGCGCTCTCCATTCATCTTCATCAGCAAGTTTGCACCTGTTTCGCTTTGG
>JAULBU010048960.1:0-13202 GCA_032358235.1 Odonthalia washingtoniensis | reverse complement strand
CGGGGAGAGCTATTGTGGCTCATTTCGTGTAGTCATTGCTTATAAAGTAGTTGAGAACGCCATGGCTCTTTATCAGCGAACTTTCGTCGATTACTTTTCGGCCATGGCTTTCGATTAGACACTATCCAATGCCCTATCTTCCAAAACTTCAATTTCTACAAATTAATTATAATTATACATGTATTTCCATCTTTGGCTTCCGTCTTTGCTCTCAGTACTTGAAACATTTGTTTGGTACAGGAGTTGCTCTTAGAGGAGGTGGAGCAGGTATCGTTGGTGAACGAGGTGGTCGTCGAGGTGGTCATCGAGGAGGTCGTAGAGGTGATGCTGGTGCAGAAAAAGGTGGTAAAGGTGGTGCTAGAGGTGGGACAGTTGTTGCTGCCGGATACATGAGCTCTGATGGTGTATTCAATTCCATGTCTTCGGCGTTCAGCTGTTATGTCTGCGTGCTTCAAAATGATGGCTTTCAGATCCGGATGTTTCTATGACAAACGGATAGATAACTGGTCACAACAAGACACGGTGGGGTTTGGAGGGAAAAACATTGTGGTTTACACACTTCGGAGGCGCTGACTTCAATTATCTATGGATCCAACTCATTACGTGACATGTTTGACATCTACAGGCTAAACATTATGCCTCTAAAAACAGTGTGGTATGTCGGTACTCCATACCATTAACAAATTAATGGTAAGGAATTTTCCGACTTTTATTAGAGGCCTCATGTCATTAAAACATTAATGGTATGGAGTACCGACATACCACACTACATTCATTTATTTTCTTGAAACTTATTCAATCATGAACTTTATTCATTTTCTGAATTCACCCTGTTTCGGTCACCACATTAGTTGACAAAATTGTGTTTTGTAGAATCAAATTTTAATTTTGTAACAGTTCCAGAAACTGGAACTTTGTTGAAATTTTTTAATTATATACAGGCCAAATTTGGATTAGGAGCGAGAATGAAAATCATTGCATTCCCCACTGATGATTGCATTGTAGACTTTACTGCCGTTGAGAGCATTAAATTTTATGTCATGTTGCATTGTTTTTTTAGATTTTTTTCCTTTCTTCCAGTTTTTCTCTTTTCAATGTTCATATATCACATTGCATCAAGTTCTGTTCATGAAATTTATTCAATCAGGAATTTTATTCATTCTCTTAATTCACCCTGTTTCGGTCACCACATTAGCCAACAAAATTCGCTCCAGACCACAACACGTGTCATTTTTAAATTTATTAAATTCAGTTGTCGTAGACAAACCGAAAATAAATTGAAATTTTATAACAATTCAGAAATTTGAAAAATTATTTTATTCCTGAAGGCACCCATTGTTTGAGGTGGTGTCCAAAAATTATTTTTTAATTTACATTTTTGGTATTTTCCTTCATATCATCGACCACTAAACACAACCGACATACTTACGCATCCTCCCTCCCGTTCCAATCCACCGGACTATGTAAAAGTAAAATTAGAATCGCATCTAACACATGAAATTTCATTGTTAATACGACATACATAACAACAATCTTTTGAATTTTTACTTAAACAGACTCCAGCACCTTCATAGTCTAAATACCTTTTCCATCCATCATTCATACTAATATGTCCATCCAATTTACGTATATCTAATACATGAACAGTTCTATCAGCACCACTTGCAATAATAATATCATCAAAATTATCAACTGAATATAATTTATAATTACTTAATGTTTTTCTATTTTGCTTTCAATTTGAATCACGTATATCATAAATTACAATATCAGTTTCCTCTGTTGATATTAATATGTTATGATTATTTTCATATGTTTTTAAACATGTGGGTGTTAAATGAGTATGAAATTCATTTAATATAATATTTTCATCGTATATTATAATATCTTAATACATTGACCTTGTTATGATTATACCATTTTTATTTTATTTTTATTTTTATTCCAGTCCATCCTTTCACACCATCAAATTTATTGGGTATATACATATACATATACCCATATATTTGTAGTTGTTGTTGTTAATATACATTACATGGAATAATTGTTTTGTATTAAGGGACTGCGCAAAACGGTGCCTCTACCGCCATTCATTCGTAATTTTTCCACCGGGGTCAAAGTCCCAGTAACTGGAAATAATTTCCATAATTATTATTATTATTAGGTCAAAGTTCCAGTATAATAATTTCCATAATTATTATCCTTATACCCTGTTACACGTGTCACCAATTTGGCCGAGAAAATGTTTGGCATGAAATTACTGTAAGGTATTACATCATTGTTCCAACCCTGACAACAATTACTGTATTTTGTTTTGTACAGCGGTCAGATAGACACACGTACAGCGACAGATGTCCCGCCATTTTTTTTAATATATAAATAACAAATATCACAACTGGAAATGTTTTGTGAGACTTGCAGTCATTCAATGTAGACAGATAGACACGTACACCAATCAATGTCTCTCCGATCTCCAAAATACAACGTTTACTGTATAGCTTGGAGATTATATGTATTCTTTTGTCCACCTGTACTGTTCTATTGTTGTACTATTTGGTAATCACACGGACGACGGTTGATTCTTTTTATTTCGTCGTTTTGAAATTAATTGACATAGATTTTGAAGACAGACATCACACAAACATGTTCCGACGACAATATTAATTTAAAGATCTTCAATATCATTCAGGGTAATGACTATATCTTGGGATTGCAACCATCGCAACCACGCTTTCAGATCAAAGACATGTAGCGGCCTTGAGACGCATGTACGTCTTACAAAACCACAACGAATATTCCTCTGAACAGTTTAATGGCTGGACAGATGGATCGGATATATCAATCAGGAAGCCGACACTAATTATACTAACAGAAGTTGGTGGCCATGAAAACTCTCTAGTCATAGATCGTGCAACATGCGAGTACGGCATATGTAATAGTGGTAACTAATCTGACTTTTTGGAAAAGAAGGAATGGTAAGTGAACTGATGACATAATGGAAGAATTTGAGAACATATAGTGTAGCAAAAACATTGACTCAATAAAAAGAATATTTGTCAATACTATCATGGAGATAAACAGTAAGAGTGATGTTCAACTAACGAATCGTTTTTTGATCTCACTTTATTCCATATCTTACCACTGTCCTGAAATATTTCACCATTTACCCTCTTTCAATTACGTCAACTCGTTTAACAAATCCGATTCATTGCCATCATTTCAGAAGGATGGGTCGAGCAAAGAATCATGCTTTGCCTTCTGGAAAGCAGACAATATGGTATGTTCGAAATGCAATACAGCTTCTGAAACATCAACTATCGTCCACAAACATTCATCATTTTAACCCATGTAGAAAAAATCAATCACAATTTCTGATGCACCTAACCAATGCAAGACTCGGAACTTCGGTTGAAAAATCTATGAATCTGTCTGAAAAATCAAATCAAGTACAGATCCAACAGTTCTATGGAAAATGGAATGCAGCGACGGAGAACAATCATTTTTGAGTCTCCTCGAACTCTATAGTGACATGTGCAAAACAATGTTAACACGCTCCGCACAAACGTCTACCCACTTTTTCTAAACCTTCATAATTTCTGTGAAGGTTTCGGAAGAGAAAATTTAACATCAGGTGGTACATTACTGGTATACTTACATGTACAAGTAGAAAATAATAATTCATCATGTGGTACATCATGTGGCACATCAGCTTCAAATGAACGCGATATTCATATGGATATGTTACACAAACGTATTGAGGAGTCAAAGAAGCAGCTATCAAATGAAGCAATGGTGGTAATTTCAATTTGTACTTCAGATGGTGTAGCATTACATTTTTATCCAATACTGTCTTCAGGGGTAGCTGATATACCGGAAGCAAAGGATTTGCTTTCAGTACAACATGGACTTAAAACAAATCGACCGTGCCACCGATGCGTCTTCGAGGCATCTGATATGGCATATCCTTCGATTAACAGGCTAAGATCAGTAAAACAGACAAAAGTCTCATTGGAATCAGATCCGTAGATCATAAAGAAGAAGGTTTGGCAAACAAATTTTCATCTATGAAAGAAATGTCAATACATCCAAAGTATACAGTTCTCAGAAATTTCAACAATGAAAAGATACAGGAGCAAATGGATATTTATAACATCTTCCACTTCGAGCCGATGCATAACCTACACATTGGGGTCTCGAAATTTCATAAGGAGTGTTTGTCTCGACTTCGTAGCTGTCCTGAACGTACAACTACTGAAATTTCAGGGTATGGCTCTCCAAGACCTCTACAGTCTATGAGTAGAACTATATTACGTAAGTTAAATACTTTCTGGTCTTCAGTAGAAAAACGATCTCATGGTTACAATCTTAACGATAATTTTGCAACAGGTGATGGTTATGGATTACTAAAGAGTTTCTTCACACAAAAAGGAGTTTTCGGAGTGTTGGAAGCTGCAGATTACATGCATTTTGATCAAGTGTCCCCATTTCTGGGAGGAATATGTGACAGAATATGTGTATGTAGTTCATCTGCAGAAGTAACATCCTTTTCCTCAATGTAAGTAGACATGAAATCTCTCATATTTAGAACAAACAGTCATCCAGCATGGACTTCTTCTGATTTACAGAAACTTTGTAAAACAATCTCACCTTTCAAAATCAAAGCACTTTCAATATTTAATGATTACAGTCCATCATTACTGAATAAAACAAGGTTTCACCTATTGGTTCATCTACCGTCGGATATCGAAATGCTGGAAGTTGTAAGATACAAGGATGCAGGATTGTATGAATTAATCCATACAGAAACAAAAGATGCCTTTCGATGGTCGTCAAAACGGAAGTCTGCCAGTGTTGGGGAGACTTCAAAAAGAATGGATCGACGTGAATAACATTTCCTGTTGTAAATCAAGCAGTAAATCCTAATAAGATAGTATAATATGTGCGGAAGGATGGTGCAGTATTGGTAACTGAAGATTAATCTTCAACTATTCAGAAACTTCGTACAGCTTGTCAGTTTCGAGACTATTCTCTAAAAAGGTTTGAAGCAACTATGGAAAATTCATTTACGGGTCTGTACAGGAGGCACGGTGCCGATGAGATTTGATAACTTACAAGTCTGCTCCATCAACATTTCGAAACATTGGATTTATCGGTTTCTGAGGTTGGTTACATATCATTAGAGTTCACAGCATCTGCGTTTATCTCAGGCTGCGAATCCCCTAGACTTTCGGATTGTAAAAAGTCTGGTAAAAATGTTTATGTCAATATGTCACCCTTCAGGGTAATGCAGCGAGTTGTGAAAAATAATAGATTTTATTCCACCTCGCGATCAATATTGGAAAAACTTATTGCGGAATGTGGAGAATTTGGTCAAGAAGCGGTCCCAGAGGGTTACATGATTATGTAGTTTTCCAAAGCTCTATCATTTATAGGAATACCGAGAGAGACAGAAGATCCTAATTTACCATCAAACAAGTATGTGGTTAATTAATATGTGTCTGGGGACAAGAACTGAATTTCTGAGTTCTGCTTCGTACAATATTTGGATATCTTTGACAACACATCTTCGGTTTCAAATGAAATCAATAGGGTACTTTATTGTATAAGATTATGTTGGGATAGAACGAGAGGAGAATATGGTATGTCGACATTATCAAAGGTGTATGGTCTTTGACCGATTGACATTATTCTTGGAAAATACACATAGTACCTGAATATACCGCTGTAGATATTCTGGGAAGTCATGTTCTTCGTCGGAAGCAATGGGTATCATTTCTTGGTCACGATAATGGATGGATTTCAAGTGTATTTCATGTTAATCGTTTCTATCGTGAAAAAGAAGTGCAGTACTGATAGAACTAATAGTGACATAATATCATATTATGGCCCTACTGATTTTTCTCTTATTCCAGTCACTATGACAATGATATTAATGATATTCTATTTACTTCAAAGCAACTACGTTTCTCATTTATCAAGATATCAAATAAAATAAAAAATTCGAAGTGACAGTAGCCAGTGCCACCAATTTTATTTTGAGAGCTTCCAAACTTCACAATGCAAATTTTGAATGAAGATCAATGTTACTCCGACAATATTTCATTTTTGCCTGAAACTCATAGACATAATACAAAGTTACTTCGAGAAATTACACAGTACAGACAAAGTTCGAATTGCAATTGTGCAAAGCCCGTCGCAGTCACTTCGGATTTTTCTAGTTCACAAAGTAGAATTTATCCCAATACAATATCACTTCGGTTTTATTAGTCACAATATTAAGAAAATATCAAATTCCGAAGTGATTTTGGCCAATGTCAACAATGTCACTTCGGGAGTTTCCAAAATTCAGAGTGATAAAATGCAAAATTAGTCAATGTATCTTCGTATTACTTCACAGGAAACAATATCACTTCGCTTATATGCTGTCTAAATCGTCAAATAGTAAAAGGTGACTTCAAATTCACAAGTGAAAGCAGCCCATGTTACCAATGTCACTTTGGTATTTAAGACCAAAGTTCAGAATTAGAAACCGAAGTGCACACTAAGTGCACCCCAAAGTAAGGCCAAGCGAATGCATAATTCTTCAGTGACCGAAGTGTACGAAGTTTCGTGGATACTTCATCGCACTTCGTTTTTGAATGTTACAGACGTGGTGAGCTACGCAGACTCTTCAAGAGCCTATTACCCATGAAGGAGCACCAATTTTCGGAAACGGATCCCATAATTGTATTCGACTTCCTTTCCATGATGGTGGAATATTGCGACATACTCAGACAAACAGAGGCACAGGCATACGTGTCCCTTCTCCAGTTCCTTACGGGAAAGGCCTCGAAACAGTTTAGATCTACAAGAAATCGAGCTCGCTCTGGGGTGTAATATGTTGGTCAGAAGCCTTCCAATCTCTATTAAGGACGTACGGCACACCCGCAGCTGTACGCGAAGCGGTGAATTCATTACGGGGAACGCGGCAGTTGATTAATGAACCTGAATAAGACTTGGCGTCCGGTTAAACGACGCAGCCTATCGCAGCGGGAATGTTCACGACTAGTTGGATAAGATGAGTTTTTTCGTGGACGGATTGTCCTCGACAACTCGAACCATTGTCGTGTGCTTCCGGAAATGTGAACCCCGTCAGGAATTAACATTCTATCGCCTGGTCTAGTATTTCCAGGACCAAGGCTACGCGTACAGAGAACAACGAATCAGAACTCGGACTTCAGCATTACCCACTCGGGGATTGAAATCAACACGCGAGGTACACTTCGCGGAAGAACTTTCGGATCATCAACAGTCGGCCGAGTTTAACATGCTCGCTCAAGAGGAGTCCGTGGACGCAAACGACCTGCCATTGACATTGGCAGAGAAAGAAACAAATCTGTACGCAAATACAGTTAGACCAAGATACATAACCTTTGGCGGACGTCCAGAAACACCCAAACGCGTGGGGTGGACCTCCAACAGATGCAACGACCAGACATCACAACCATTGATTTTTCACCAATGTTACGAACTCAACCACATTTCTCCGAAGTGCCAGTCCGAAATGGAGCAAGTCATTACCAACTACGAGAATTTGTCAGCGATAAATAAGACGCGCGTGCCCGATACCGCGTACCACATGGCTAACCTGGCGTTAACCGCACGCCATCAGAACGACAACCCTTCGGAAGGGGATAAGGTGAAAAAAACCAATGAAAATACCCAGGGAAACTGACACGAGGGCTTTCGAAAGCATCTCCTTTCTCAATAAAGAAAATATTGAGTTTTCCACAGACTCCTTATCAAAGTCCCCTCGTCGCTCCTGTCTATCCCATTTCTCCATCATCTTCATCACCATCTTCATCTTTATCAACGAAAATTTTTGGTTGTCTCCAACGCCCGTAGCGGAAAGTGAAACGCATAGACGCACAAGGTGCCGTATTCGTACTTGCTCTGCGCAACTATCTAGTATACGCCAATCTTGGGTTGTCATTACGTTAGACCGAACGGTTCGCTGCAGTCCTGGATACCAGTGCCAGATCCAGTTCCATTCGACGCTCCGGCCTACCGTATGGGTCGGAGAAATTCATCAAGCCCCTCAAATGGTCGACCAACATACGAGATGCAAATAAAATACCCATCACCATGGCAGAAACTATTACCTTGGCGTCCCATCTTGGTTACCAGTCGGAAATGTTTACCTTTTACGTGGCTGACCGACTCGCAACTTTGGTCATCCCCGGTTGTGATTTCTGCGACAAGCATATCGAAGCGATCCGCCCGCACAGGCGGTTAGTTGAGCTTAAAGATGGGATCACCGTACCCATCGTTAGGAAATCTAACAAGAGACTCTTTGGCACTCCGCCGCTGCCAGAAGAGCAGGAATACATACTCGCGAAGCGGAGCACCTTATCAAAAATATAATTGGCAGAAAAAACGGATGTACAACCGGGAACTCAAATCTGTCTACCAGTCAAGGCACCACGCCAAGGATTAATCCTCTTTGGACCAACATCGCGCTCGTACGACAATCATCTGTGTCTTGCAGGCGCAGGAATAGCTGAAGTAGCGGACGGACAATCGTTTCGGATATTGGTAGCTAACTTCAGAGAATAGCCGAAGATACTGCTTCTGAATCAACAAATTTCTAACGGAAGTCCGCACCCAACCTCGCTTGTCGAGTCGAACATTTCACAAGCTCAGATACTCGGGCTCATCCCCGAATCTGAACAGTCCAATCAACCACCTTCCATGTTTCGGAAGAATCAGCAATCTGCCAAAGACCCGGCGTTCATGAACAAACATCTCTCAGATCGCCGATAGTCGCACATGGGACAAGACGAGACGACGACAAAGGATGAAGACGTACCGCTCGGAGTACCAGATGAACACCACCATGAGATCAGAACCATGCTGAAGAAGCACGAGCCAATGTGGCTCGGCAATTTGGGGAACACTAACGGCACCTAGCACACTATCAACATCATCCCCGGCTCAAGGTCGTCTATATCACCACCATACCGGGCGGGCCCGAAGACACGAGAACTCGAACAAATCGAGATTACCAAGCAGCTCATGGCTGGAGTTATCGAACCTGCCTATTCCAAATTGGCGGCGCCAGTACTCTTCGCACCTAAGAAAGATGGTAAGCTTAGGTTTTTCATCGATTATAGGAAGCTTAACCAAGCTTCCGTGAAGGACAGTTACCCACTTCCTAGTATGGACGAGTGTATCGGCTCACTTGGTGATGCAAAGATATTCACAACCTGGGAAGCGCACTATGGCTATTGGCAGGTCCCAATCAGGCCAGAGAATTATCATAAGACCGCATTCGTTTTACATGCGGGAACGTACCAATACAACCGAATGCCATTCGGGCTTACAACCGTATCCGCGACGTTTCAACGCGCGTTGGACCTCATCCTTATCAATTTTAGGTGGCGACTTGTCTCATCTACTTTAACGACGTCATCATCTACTCCAAGACGATCGAGGAACACATCAAACATGTGGATGAAATCCTAACCTGCCTCGCGGCAGCCGGCGTTACATTAAAAATTAATAAATTCTACTTCTTCACGACTACTGTCGACTACTTCGACCATGTAATCAAGTTAGGAGAGCTGGAAATATATCGGACAAACATGGAGTCACTTCAGCAAGCTATGCCACCAACGTCGAAGGCGGAATTGGGATCATTCTTGGGACTTTGCAACGTTTACAGACGATTCATACCAAGCTTCTCAAACACGGCATCGAAACTCAACGAGCTGTTGAAGAAGAACAACCCAGACTCGTTCAACTTGAACGAGTATCAGCCTCAATCATTCCACTCTCTCATAGAGGCCGTATTCACACCGCCAATACTGGCATTGCCTAAACTCAACCTACCATATTCGTTAGACACGGACGCAAGCAACTACCAAGTAGGCTGCGCACTCTTCCAAACCCATCCAGATGGGTAACGAAAACCTATCGGGTATTGGTCACGTTCATTGAACCAAGCCGAAAAGTGATACTCTGCAACCGAACGAGAATATCTCGCCGTCGTATGGACCTTAAAATTACTCCTCCCTTACCTTCTCTATGAGAAGTTTGTTGTATATACAGACCACTCAGCGCTTGGCTGGTTGCTTACGATCACTGATCCATCAGGCAGACTTATGCGCTGGCGATTGCGCCTAAAGGAGTTCGACTTCTACATACAGTACAAGACTAGCTGGACCAACACGCAAACCGACACTTTGTCGAGACTGAGAACGTCCGCGGAGATTATCGCGGACGACAAATAAGAACTTCCAACATTCACCATGGCAGAAGAGAGCACAATCCAGGAACATATATTCCTGTCAAGAGACAGCATCCAACTGGACACGACAACAGTCGATGAGGATCACACGTCACCCGACTTGGACGGTCTCTCCGCCGACACAGCGTTCGCAACAATGCCGGGTCCGACACATTCCGACCCGTTATTTCAATAAATTTCAACAGAATAATTACTCGTCGCACAATAATCCGACTCCTTTTGTGGTACCATACGCCAAAAGTTGGAAGTGTGAGTGATTGAAACCTTCAGCTTCAATGACGACGGACTGATAATCCAGAAAGCTTAAAACGGACCCCAAGTCGGCATCCCTCATGCCTTAAAGACAAGAGTATTGCACATTCACCATTACGCCAGACTCGGTGGTCATCCAGGAGGCAGGAAACTGTACCAGACAATACGCCGTCACATGTACTGGCCTGCATTCGCAGTTGATTGTTACGTGACAGCACGGCGGTGCGCAACTTGCGCCCGTAACCGCATTGAATTGCGTATAAATGCAACGTAACTTCAACTCTTTCCGGCAGAGGCACCATTAGAATCCGTCGCCATCTAAGTCTTGGGCGAATTGATCTATACGGCACGCAGCAACCAGTACATCTTGGTAATATCAGACCGATATACCCAGTTAACTAATACCGTACGAATGAAGGGGTTATCAGCAGCCGAAGAGGCCAAGCACATCGTGAACTATTTGGTCTTCAACTACGGAACTCCGAAAGAACTCATCTCCGACAACAGAGGATGCTTCAGGGCCAAGTTCTTTCAGGACGTTTTCAAAATCTTGAATATCCACAACTTCTTTACCACTACGTACCATGCCCAGACAAACTGGCATGTCGAATGATACAACCGGACCATCATGTCCGCGATACGCAGCTACTTGGGTGACCACCCCAAGGATTGGGATCTTTACACCGGCACACTGGCGTGCGCCTACAATTGTCAACTTCACAGCTCGATGACACTAGCACCGTTCGAGCTGGTCCTGCCACCACCACCACCACCATTGGCGTTGAAAGCCGAATCATCTAGATCACACACTCCAAAGGGGGCCAGAGATACTTGGAACACATGGTTGTAAAAGGCCCTTCACAAGACGAAAGGAAAGCTCGGCCGGGCACAAGCGCGTTATAAACACAATTACGAAAACCACCCAAGGCGACAGACAGAGAAAATCCTACCAGATGATTGGGTCTTCTTACGCGTCGAACAACGAAATGAACGTGAACACAGATACAAATTGGCTGTGGTGGCAGACGTCCCCAACAGGGTTAATGACGTAGCTGAAAGTGCAGTTGTGATTGAACGACCCGACAAGTCGGTAAAGAGAGTTTCAAGATCAAGGGTAGTTCTGGCACCCGAGTCACGCACCCTGGAGGAGATTCAAAGAGTCATACGTCCACCGCCGGACGAATATATGAACCCTGGAGATTACCCAGTAGTGAACACGGGCTCTTATGACGCACCGAACGAAGTAACAAACCGAATTAACCGTGGCAGCCCAGAAGCCTCAAGGGACGGAAGTTAGGACATAACTGTGGGCGCAGTTGAACGGGACGAGATAGTTGAAAATGACTCGGAACCAGCCGAGGATGAACAAGCCCCAACAAAGGAAGACAAAACTAAACTGCAAGATGAAAACAATTTAGGCCAACCTGAGGATAGACCAACAAACCACATTGAGCAAGACCAAATTAATGGGACAGAAACCAAACAGCCGAAGCCTGATGAGCAGGAATATGTGATGGATCGGATTATTAATCACGGTCAGAACGAAGATGACACCCACCCACACGCACAGTTGGGACAGACGCTATACCGAGTTCGGTGGTACAGATTCAAGCCGAGAGATGACACCTGGGAACCAATTGAACACCTTCCGAGGAATAAGGCGGTGAGTTACTATAGACGGAAGCGACTTGAGTTGCTGGATGACATCAACAGCTCAATTTCTGGATAATGGCGGGTTAAATAAGCCCAAAAACACCAAGTTGGTGGTCAGGACTAACAAAACCCAAATGCAAATCGCTACATTTTTGCAGGAATTCAACTGAAAATTGGAACAAAATTCAAAAATCAAAAATCAAAAATCAAAATCAAAACAAATGCAACCCTCAGCAAAACATCCTGATTGGCTCATCCCTCCAGAAGTGGTGTGTTGATTCTCAAAAACTCATCCTGGCAGAATGCATACAATACATACACGCAACCTGGCTTACAGTTCGAAATACTCCCTGCACTTCCACCATCATGCACACGGGAGTAAGACAACCTCCCCACAGAGACAGAGAAACCGACCTCAACCCTCAGCGTAGACGTACCCTCACCTTCACCATTTTTGAGACCGAAATCTTACCCCTCCCACGAGCCTGTCAACGACACAAACGGACAATTCCGGCAAGCACAATCGAACAACATCGTCATACGCCCGTGTAACATGCGAACACGTTGCCGGCCCATCCCATGCAATCGCATGTTTGTGCGCCACACGGAATCATCCCCGGATATGTACGTACCGGCATACACCAGCACCATGTCAATTGACTTTCGTACCGAACCTCCTTGACGGAGCCAGCCAAAGCAACACCGCACGATGGACGGCAAGCAATAACGCCCACCCCATCCGAAGGGGGAGGCGGTTGGCGCTTTTCGCTAAAACGAAAAAGGTTTTATTTTCTCCCTCAAAATAGCAGGAAGAAACTAAACCTCAACAACCCGGGGAAACGAACAAACAACCGCACAATGACACGGCTCTCAGTGCCGCTCAGAAAACCTTCCCGTGGACATAACCGGGTAATTCAATCCATCCGCTCGTAAGATGACGCTGGTCCACACCAACTTCATGAAGAAACTGACGGATGGTTTCAGCGTCGGAACGGGTACCATGTTCAAC
>JAULBU010048938.1:0-13203 GCA_032358235.1 Odonthalia washingtoniensis | reverse complement strand
CATCGAGGATAAGTCAGCTACATAACATAAAAATAAAAGGGAAACTAGAGGACATAGAGAGGAAGAGAAAATGAGAGAGGAGGGGTACAAACAGAAAAAATCGACAACTACACGTAGCTGAGCAGCAATATCTTGGGTTATGACGAGTTAGACTATTGGCTTGATCAGTGAGCTTGTGGTTCTGTTCGTGACGTCATCTTTAAATCTGCTACGAGCACGAATGCGATTCGGACCGAACACCCACAGCACCATTTTTCGATCAGAAACAAGACGAAGGAGTGCAGAGAACAAGCAACAGCAATGAGTGTGGGGACGAAACGCAAAGAGGAAGCATGCATGTATATGGAAATGATGACAATGTTGCTGGTGTCGAGGCCAATGTAAGACAGAAGACATTGCGAGATAGTTAGTTCTGATGGCTGCATTAAAACAAAATAGATTTTTGATTCATTCCCACTGTACTTCTGTTAACAGCCGCCGCGACTATATAATTGAACTACACCAATATCAATATGGAGAAGCCAAATGAAATAGTCACTCAAATTACATTGAAACTACCACGATGTTCATTTAAAGACTTCAGAAATGCGTGCTAACCGTGACGTTAAATGACCTTGAAGAAGAGGCATCAGTTGTTTAAACAATGATTTTTTATTTTTTATTTTTTATCAACTTTTCTCCTTGAGTTCTCCTTTGTTTTTCTAGCTGACATTCGTTTTCTTACATAGCCTGCTATCAATAAAATATCTTCTTCAACCTGTTCCCAAGCTACATCCTCTTCTCTTTTAATTGTTCTTCTTCATCACCCCGTTTACGTTTACGATTCTATTTCTTCTTCATCCTGTTTACCTTTAGTTTAACATTTACCGAAATCATAATCATAACAAGGGGAATTTCTGACAACATCCCACGCATTAGGATCACCTTGTAAACCATCTGCTGAACAGTCACCAACATAAGCAACTTTTAATCTTCCATCGTTACCATCTGAATCATAAACCATAGCTTTTTAGGGATTCCTTTTAATTTTTACCACCTTGTGGATATACAAATCTAATAACGTTACGTCAAATTAAATTTTTCTTTTTGTTCTCATTTTTAGCATCAGCAATTACAGTGTTAAGCAACATCTGTATAATAATGTATATTGTTAAGCAACATCTGTATAATAATGTATATTGTTAAGCAACATCTGTATAATAATGTATATTATACAGATGTTGCTTAACACTCTATTAAAATTGGGAACCCATTAAAATTAAATATTATTTAATTTTAATAGACTTTGTAATAGAACGCGCTGGTTTGGTGCACAGTCATTGCGTGCACGGGAGCGATGGTTTGTGAACCAATTTTGACGAAACATATATGTCGGGATAGGGGACGATCTCTTCTCGATGTTGACGAACTTTAAAAATGATCATATGAGTATGGAGGAAGTTATGTTGGGAAATGTTTGTTTATCAATGTGCAAAATCAATCCTAATAAATGAATTTACGTTAACAGAATGAACAGAAATGTTACCAGGTGTCACACGTGAAAAATTTAACACTTTTTTAACCCAATGAAATTCCATGTATTATGTTTAGGCAGCAATGTACAATGTTGTTCGAACGGATACTATATCGGAAATATAATGTGTGACAAAAGAGGGCACATAAATACGGGCCAACGTGACATTGTACATGGCACAGTTGCTGGTACTGTAGGAGAAGGTTATTTGAAATGGTATGGGGATTAACCAGTAGAAGTAAAAATGTTATTTGAATGAATATCAGATAGATGGTGTATTTTGTGAAATGTTTTTTGTATGCGTGCGTAAATATGGTAAAGACCGACGAGAACGAACGGACAGTTTTGTTTTCTTCTGTCGTCTTTATTTTCTGGTTAGGAGAACAACTGTGATACATCAACAATAGAAGGTTTATAACAACAAATCGAAGAACTCCATGTAACTTTATTATTTTCTCGTTGTATGATACATAGTATGTATTATACAACGTTTCAGTCACGCGTAACACTATGTAACGCAACATCGTTTTGCTGTTCTCTTAGTTGCTGACATTTCACAATTCTTTTTAACCATCAT
Organism: Odonthalia washingtoniensis; assembly: GCA_032358235.1. Classification (NCBI taxonomy): domain Eukaryota; phylum Rhodophyta; class Florideophyceae; order Ceramiales; family Rhodomelaceae; genus Odonthalia; species Odonthalia washingtoniensis. The sequence continues at coordinate 11,113 of JAULBU010048938.1, read as the reverse complement.
AACCCTGTTTCTGCATTTCCCGACCTTTTCACATCATTTACTACGTCCTCCACGAAAAAAACAGTGTCGTCATATGACATTATGGTGCACTGTATTTTGTGGGGCCATAATTTTCATTTCCATACGATTACATTGCATTATGGCATTATTGCATTTTCTATCTTTCCAATTTATAAATATTTCACGTCCAATTAATTCATCTCCTATCTTATCACATTCACATCTTACTTGTTGTGATGGCAAGTGTAAGGGTGATGATTATACAATTGTTTATGTGAGACTTTACATATCATACTGCGGCATGACAATGCACAATGCCAACAGATGACACATTACACGTCCATCGAGCTTTAACAAACAGTATTAAAGCAAACGGAACGTGTTGAAACAATCACAACAGATTGTTCTAACCTTCACCGTTCAGTTCACCACAGTTTAACAGACACATTTCGGCGCATGAGGTCAATGTAGAAATTCGTAGATGGGTTTATACGGCAAATTTACGAAATAACCAAAAAATAAAAAAGAATACAGTATGCATTTTCTTTGGGCGTTTTCATTGGTTGGGAGGAGATAAAAAAAGATATCAATATTGTTGGGGACCGATGTGTCCGAACATTATATTTTGTACATCGTTTCCAGTGATGCCTACCGGGAAACTAAAAATAAGATTGTACTTCCTTTTTTTGTCTGCTTGTGTATGTAAAGTATTTTCAATTTTTGTGCTCGTCCTGACAGTACGGCAGGATCAGCAATCAGACAGGAGCGATAATCTCTGCTGTGGATGTACATATACTGTACATCTCATAGTAAACTCAAGGTGTGGGACATATCTATGAAGGTAAGCAATACGTACGTGGAGTACGTATTGTATGGGAGCAGTTTTCTGGTTTTGAAAATGGTGATGGATATAAAAGCGAATGTAGAAGTGGGAAGTAACTGAGGACGGGAACTACGATAAAAAGAACGAAGGAATTGTGTGAAGGGAAAATCTAAATTTCAGTTTTACTATTGTCAAAAGTTCTGTCAATTGTTTCAAAACTCGAATCAAATCCGGGGAAATTGGATAATGTGTGTACGCTGACGACAAAGCAAGAACCAAGTACAATGAACATATGATATGTTTGGATTTATAGACATGTTTGTTTTTACATTTATCTTACTAACTGATACTTCTAACTTTTATGTTTTTTTGCGTATAGGATCGTAACGTGACAGATGGCAAAGATGTTGAATGCGTGGAAGGCACAGTGTCGGATGTACATGAGAGGTGCTTCAGCAGCACTGTTCGCAGTTGTGTAGAAATCATTGATTTGAAAAAGGAAGAGGGTGATGGGGAGTCAGGTGAGGATGATTATCCAAATAACGAAGGAAATGTGGCGGAAACGTCTAACGATATTCGTGAGAGTCGAGCTTGTATGTCATTATGTCTCCCCCATGGGATGAGTCGCGGTAATTTTAGAATGGAAAGAAGAATGGAAGGCCATGAAGATGGTGAAGGAGAAAATGATGATAACGGAAGTGATGATGAGGATGGAAATATGAAGGAGAAGGAAGGGGACATGGCCAGGAAGAGGGGCAAGAATTGGAGCGGAAAAATGGAGCGCATAGAACAAGAAATAGTAAAGATGCGATTAGATGTGCCATACCACTAAAAAAGAAGGATTAAGAGAACCAAGAAAAACAAATGAGTTGGAGATATCAATAATCCTGGGAAGGTGAAAAATGTAACGAATAAGATGGGAAGGACAGTGTCTTTACATACAGTTAAGGTGGAAAAAATTGAACATGGCGATGGAAACGGACTTTGGTCCGATAGTCATGGGAGTGAAGGAAACTGTAGTGATAGTGGTGACGAATAGGGAGAAGGGGAACAGTCCACGATAATTGGCCGTAGTGTCAAATCGTATTGGTTTTCCAGTAGTACGGCTATTGCTTGTGAGACGAACAGTTTGATTGGAAGAAAAATGTAACGGAGCCGTCATCCATGTGAAATGTTGGGGATGTAGAAGAAGAAGAAGCTGATAAAATATGATTTCAATTCAAAAGATTGAGGAGAGAGAAATTGCGCATCGTGAAATGTTCAAAAGATTGGTCAGATTTGGAAAGAAGTGCTTCTTTGATAAGAAGAATAACTTGTATGTCATGCACAATGTGGGATGTGTGGTTCATAAGAAGATGCGAAAGGTGGGTTTCGATTTGGAGAAATATGGTGGTGACCTACCTCTATGTAAGATGGAGGAATAAAGTTGGAGTGGTTAGTTGTTGGAAGATAGCACGAACATGTTGTTGTTTGTATGTATCATAATTAAGTGGAAACAGTTTGAAATGAAGGTACAATTGTGGAAATGGACAATTTGTAGCTTAATGTTGTTGATGGTACAGAGTATGATGGTTGTATTAAATTATTTGTTGAAAAAGATTTAGATGTAATATGACGATATGAGTATGAAAAGGGTGAGTAGTATGGTTAATAGGAGTGAGAAATATAAAAAGTGCCGTGATAATAATTCTTGTTTAATATACACCGTTGTTTTGAATAGACATATCCCATATCGAGAAGTAAGCCTATTGAATTCTGTGATCATCACAGAGAAATGTGATTTTCAAGCATGTGCATGAAAGAAATTATCAAAACTAATTGCATGGTAGAAAGAAATGTGGAAAAACTACATAGCAGTACTTTACTACACCAGCGATGGAATTGAAATTAAAATTACAATTATAATTTGGAAATGTATGGGGCTGTAGACGACATAAATGACAAGCGTGTCATTGTAGACCATTGAGATCATAAAGTGGCAGGAATGCACATTTTATTTACAGCGTAAGAAAATTCTTACAAAATTCGTGTTGTATTTCTCCGTCGGAATGCTGTTCACCGTTCCAAAAATGTAACAACTTTCACAACAGCAACACAAAGCTGTTTCAACACCTGCGATGACGACTCTGTTCGCAACAAAGGATGTTCAACAAACCAACTCAGTAATCAATAGCGATACCAGACTAACTACCTAGGCCAGTCAATGTTATATCGAAGTCTACAACTAACAAGTATAAACCATCAACTGTATTTGTCTCTTTCTTGCTATCTAAATCATGTCGATGGAAAGACTGTGAAAGGGATTTATGTAGATGGTAAAGAAGGGGTCCAGAAAACAACGGCATATTGATATTACCTTGACACGCGACATTGTTCGGCTAGTATCGACTGATACTTTGGCAATGGTACATAACGTATGCGATATATGTATTTGAAAAGGTACCAATCAACAAACGTCAGTGTAGTTTACTCATTTAAATATAATTACATAATTTTCAACTCATTAATGACTATACGGATGTTGTGATGTTCGAAATACAAAAAAAATGTTAATCTCATTTGATTATGGTAAAACAGGAGGCTAATAATTTATATCTGTACGTGATGGAGGTGCACCTGTCACTCCGAAGCCGTACATCCTTAAATATAGGGCAACACGAAAGGAGGTTGCCTGGAGTTGATGAAGCGAACGCGTTTGGGATATTAGTCACGCGTCTGGGACACTAGTAATGATACCTGTATGTGATTTGAGTAGGTTTTGAAATTAACTCGTTATGATTATAGGATAATACATTTATACAGTAATAAATTATATCGTTACAATCTATAGGAATAAGAACCTTTTTCAAAAGCTTAAAATATAATATACGTACCACGGACCCATAAAGACATATTAGTACAAGGCAGCCATTATAAATGTGTGCTGGATTGGAAGGGAAGGGAGATATGAGAAGACCAGAAGCAGCATAATTGGCTGGAATGGATGAAGGTGGATCCGGTTGTGCCGGTGCAGCACTTAAGGCTGAAATGATGGCGATTGATTTATTCCAACAATTAGGAAGAGATAAGATATCAGATTCGGATGTCATGTAAGTTATCATGGATGAACAACAGGAATTGTCATCAAGTGATATGGTTGCCGCGCAGCTCAACTGTGAACACATGAAATGATTGCGAAACAAATGAAGTGGAGGAATGACAAGGATATCGTTGATATTGAGGAACACATCATTTAAACATCTGAAAGTGCGGCAGCGGAAATAGCGTCTGTCGCTGACTCTAGATTGAGAGGAAAACATTCAAAACATGTGTTTCACCACTAGCACCACAAAAAACAGATGAAGAAACAGATGCAATAACTCCTGCAAAAACTGATACCTCTTATCACATTTGATCTCACGTAACGAGCCTTTCAACACTGGGGTATGCAGCTGCATTTTTCAGACAAATCTTCAATTTAGCACCACCGATAGGATCTACCTCATCATAGACAATAAGCGCATTATTCCCATGCAGATACGGCTTCAACAAAGGCACCGTCCCATGTAATGTATATTTAAACACACTAACTGTTCCATTCACCACATTTGCGAACGCATCATCTTTGGTCTTCACAAACAATGAAATAAGGTCTTGTGCTTTTAAATGTACTCTCTTCCTCAGTTTTTGAATACGGTTAATAATTCCTCCTGCAATACCCTCCTGTACCAAATAACCATCATTCACCGTATTCAAAATGACAAGCAACCCACTCGCAGAATTTTCTGCTGAAAAGTTAGAGTTATTGATGTCCTATTGTTTTTGAATGGGGTTCAGGACGTGATGAGCTAAAAATTAAGATGCACTTTTTGACGAAAAACAAAATGAATCAACTCCACCACCATCACCTACACTAACAATGACCCCCTCCTTGGTCTTAATTTGTGTTCGATTTCCATAACACAACACACAGGTCAAAGATGTGCGTGCCCAACTTACAACATTACGAATTGTCGGTCACAGAAACTTGTGCAAAATTTTCTTACAATAAAAAATAATCTCTCTGTAAAATTTGCTCGTCGTGCTAATTTTTAATTTAAATGTTTTTCCCTCTCTTTTGTTTTCATGTCCCATATCTTCCTTGTTATGCACAGATAGTACGGGAAGTCGGCATAAAGGTTCACCACGTCTAAACCACATTTAAGAATCAACCATTTCTGTCTCGCTACTGGCTTTTCGTCTTCGGTTCCATCAACAAGATACATCAGAGCAGCGGTGTAGGAACGGGGGAAGGTGTACTGCTCCTTTATTCCGTTTAAGGTAACACCATTCCAAACATTATTGATCCTAGCACCCCACACGTCACCGATTTGGCTCTCTTCAACGTCTTCACCAACACCCGGTGCACATTGCTTCCCAATCTTGTCAGTAACAGCACGGTAGGCCACACCTTCACGAACATGGGATGGAAACCCACGTCTTAGATCACCAACTGCTTCAATTTGTTTATTAATTACATCATCAACCTGTCGATGTTCAGGATAGACCTCCAATCCATTTTGTATCACACATCCGCCTGTCAAGCCACCTTCACATTCGACATGGCTTACATCACAACAAATTAATTCAGCGCTTTGTTCTTCGTTTATATGCACAAGATCACTGTGCTTTTTACTACCTTGTGAGATTTTTCCAATCTCATTAATGATGTGTTGTTCTGAGGGAATGTCATACCGGTGCGGGCAGTTGTGTTCCAGAGACATTTTCATCATGGCGTCACTTACCTTATCCCCCTTATCCTTCACACCAACTTCATAAAAATATATTATATCTTCAATATATTTCGGCTCCGTATTTGTTCCCAACGCCTTTCCATCATTCATTCTCCTACCCCATCCAGCTCCCAAAATTACACTGTTTATTGTATCATCGCAAACTACAACATCCTTCAACATAGCATGCTCAACAGATGTATCATATATCGACAGCTTATTGCTCAGTAATACGTTTAAAGATATTCTGCCTGCTCTGTTTTTTATTGCGCGATCATCGCCTTTTTCATTGCACAAAGTCTCATGGATTTTTCTGGTACTTGGAGAAACATATAGACTTTGTTACAGAATTTGCATCTATAGAATTCATCAATTTCCAATTCATCCCTGTACGACTTCTTCATCATCGCACCGACTACTTTATTCCTTCATTTCCAAGTCGTGGGGCTATCACCATCCACAACTTTTTCTATTCTTCTATTACCGCCATCAAATATGTTTTTCTTTTTCCAATTGTGCCCTCCTTTGACAGGGCTTTAGTAATGCACTTTTACGTCCGTCTCACATCCAGTATAGCTTACGTCATCAAAATGCCCCATACTAATGTCTTGAAATGTCGGCTCTGAACATGGTTCAACTTTATCAGCTGCAACTGATGAGTAATTTCCATGAACTCTGCCAATCTCATCACATTCATTCCACAATTTTTCTTTCTTTTCACCTTGGGTATTATTTATCGCTCCCTCCGTACGATCACACATAAAATTAATTAATATCCTAAGGGCGCCCCTTCTCCCCTCGACCATGACCAGCGTTAACCTTTTATCTACAAACTTTATAAAATTTTAGCAAGTCATACACTTCACTCTTGCTCTTTTTCTCGCTGCGATATTTTGCAATAAAGTATAAACCCATGTCCCCACCAGAGTTCTCGAAGGTCATCATTATGAACTTCGACTGTGCTACTCTCATGTACCTCCCTTCAATTGGTCTCTTTGTTGCAGAGAAGGCAACATGTTTTGTAGCAACAAAAGCTTCTCGCGATGATTTTCTGGCCCCTTCTGAGCGAGAAATCGAAATCAGCTCCACGCAGCTGCCAGCAACACCACCATCATGGAGTAAAGCAGATATTACATCCCCACGTTCCACCACGGATTTATGTGTCTCATTTACATAGACAGTTATATGCCTCATTGCAGTAGCAAAGTGCGAGTCTATCAAACTCTTATCTTTCTGTGACTCGGGGTGTATCAATACTTCCATACTTTGATTTTGATATGATCATTTTATGAAAACTGATTAACCCAACCACTTACCTATTCAACTAAAGAAATACTACCAACACTATATATGAACTACCGCTAAATAATCCAACTACAGAATCTTCACGTGTGTCACCAAATGTACAACAGACACAGTTGTATCTAACTAGCCCTAGCTTACAATATACACGTGGATTATCTTGGCATACCACTAACTATTCCGCCTATGAGGATCAGTGTCTTGGATTTGCTTTTGGAATTCTTATGCACTATAAGGATGCCACCAGCACCATTCCATTTCTTCCACCTTTTCTCTTTCTTCACTTACTTATCTACAATAAATCACTGTTGAATTGGCGACACCGTTAGGATATTGATATACAAACACTTTTAGTCAACCCCCCGTATTGATACGGACGCCAGATACGCGTTACTTTCGCTCTAACCTCCGATCTCTGACCCCAACTGTTGATTCTACAAATGTTTGCGTGTAGGCCTAGGGCATGATATAATTCGTCAATTAGTTTAGGGAAAGAGGAACGATACTAGGTAAACACTGATGGAAGAAACATGCGTGTATACTCTCTCCAACTGTACAACTTATCTCACTGTACCCGTTCCCACAATGTACACTTCTTCTTACTGTACACCTTCTCGAACTTTACTTCGAATTAATCTCACTTTGCATTTTCACGAACTTATATTCGAATTACTCTCTCTGTACACACGGTACATTGTAAAAGGAGGATAGCCTGATCATGAGGAGGAAAGGAATAAAAAGATACAGATTAATAAAGAAAAAAACCCAACCATTGTCAACCGGACGAATTGCTGTCCCTATTAAAGGAGGCCTTCTATGACAACGACGTCACCGTGGAAATACTAAGGAAAACCTTAAGTATTTACCAAGATGCTCTTGAGTCAGCCTTGTTCGCGGCGGGGATTGGTAAGATCGCAACACCAGGATCTGACAGGACTTACAAATCAAGACAGTCCCAAAAGCCCAATACCTCTGTACAACGCTGAGTAGGTTAGCGAAGGAGAAAAGGGTGATCCCAAGTTTGTAGGGAAAAGGTAAGTTGAACAATTACCAATACGCACAATAGAACCTGATAGGCTGATTTAACGATAATAAAGAAAATACCTCTATAACTGCCAATTCAATTTCTTAAGACGAAAAACTGCAGAGAAGGGGCGCAACAGCGACACCAAGGGGAAGGCAAATTTGGATGGAAGGAGAAGAGGGTACAGGAACGAACGAGCTCAACAATTATAAAAGTAGGGGATCAGGAAGCCAGACAACACCGACCTCAGACCTTAGACCTCAGACCTCAGACCTTAGACCTCAGACCTCAGACCTCTGACCTCTTACCGTTTAGCACGCCCTAATGTCCGCTATCAGATCCCTTTCTACGCAAAACCTCGATAAGCGCATATCCTAACATTGCTCTTCAGCATCGAACATCGCTACAGTACCCCAGCTATTGTCACACTTACGCTCCTTAGGCACCCCTGCTACATTCACTACACTACCTAAGATACACGTGGCTGTATTAAAACACCTGGCTCTGTTTTCCATCGCCCTCGAATACAGTCGTTTTGTCAATTCCAGTGTCCTTCGACAATCCGGATTCTGGTCTGGTAAACGAAACTCCGTTATCAACTGACCTGTTTTAAACAAAAAAGAAACCAAAACAAAAATCAATCAAAAAAATCCAAAATCCAAACAACAAAAATCAAAAGCCCCCTCAAAACCACCAGTACCACAACATCCGCACTATAATCAGGAACTCTCTGCATAATGGATCCATCCCCACAGGACGAAATTACAGTCTCAGTTACTTCTCGTCCGCCCATCTCACGCACCGGCCGATCTCAGCTGTTCCCAACCGATGTAATCATCCGCTATAAGTGCTGTCTCAGAAGAACCAGAAGCATCCGCCCAACCACAAATTTAGCTACCGACCTCCTTAACGCAGGGAAATCCTTTCTTGAGGATTACCCCATCCTCGACGACAGCACCGAACCCATCCCACCCGAATCTGTGGAACTCTTCCGAGAATTCAAGGACCTACTCCCGTCGGACCGTCATTTCTGCACGGACGAGTACTTCTCGATGTTTTTGGCTCCCGTCGGCCTACTTAAGGACATTGTGGAGCTATAAAACTTACCATATCCAACGCTCGTATCAATGTCACCACTTCAACTAAACGACGATGATGTTAAAAATGACTCGCTTGTCACCCATTTGTGGGCTTGCCAGCATTATACAACGTACCCGTATTGAACTCCAAGCGATAGTCAATGAGTTCAAAAGAGTCCACCACATCACACCCCGATCTCAACCGATGACCGCAATAAAAGAGACGGTTCCACCGTTGGATTCATCATCGCCACACATCCCAACCCTCAAGCATAGCCCAATCAGCCAAATAGGTCGACAGAACCCCCTCCCCAGCCCGCATCCAGTTTGCCTCCTCCAACCTTGGTGAACCACCACCCCCAAGCCCTTCGCGGTCACCACCATCGATCTCCCCCAGACACGCGTTACAACAACCACAACCCTGGTGACCCATCAACCACTTCACCAATACAACAAATGAACGCGGGCCAGATATCGCAATCAATTGCTGCAAATTTCAAGGACAAGAATTTTTCTGGTTACGTTGATGAAAGCGTAACAAACACAATAAGGGACTATAAAATCTTTTCTAATCACCTAAATCTATCAGATGAGATGCAGGATCTCTTTTCTGTAAACATCATAAAAGAGCCTGTACGTACTTTCTACCTGACCAACTACGTTACATCAATCTCCTTCTCCGAAATAGCAACAATCATGAAAAATGAGTTTGACTCAGCCGATCGGCAAAAAAGTCCAACTTCATCTCGATCGGCTCGATCTGAGAACATTCATGATTGAAATTGAGGTAACGGATGAAGCAGTTGGACTGTCCAAGATTTGCGCTTATACCAACAAGCTAAATCACCAGTGTGTGTCGATTTACCGTAACGACACATACAAATTGAAAGTTCTTTCTTCATCTGTCGCGTCCTTTGACTGGGCAAAGATTCCACATACTTACGTGATTAGCGGCAAACATACGTTTCAGACGTATAAAACTGCTCTTGCCCACTCCATGGTTTTAGAAAAAGAAACTTCTTTTGCCAAGAAACCGACATCTGACTCTTCTCAACTGACATTGTTCGGTCAATACACAAATAGGCCGCAATCTCTACAGAGTTGCAGACATCAACACAACCGCTAGCCGACCGACAGACAGAAAAGAAGACATAATCAACCCAATAGACCGAATTGAACCCCTTTCTCCAACCGGTAAAATAACTTCAACTCCACTCCCCGCCAGCGCATGAACCGCCCTGAATGCTATAGATGGGGATTCTCACCATGGTCCCCTTCGCACCGATGCTCACCGGGTGTATCGAAGAATTACATTTCAAAAAGGTTACGAAATGGTGGGAAATCCATCTATGTGCTATCAGATGTGATTAATGGATGCAAACAAGATTCTCTTGAATTGGATACTCCCACCACCGACACTCCGATGAACGATGATCCGCTAATTAATGAAGCTGACACCTTCAACATTCGAGTCTTGGGAAACATTCCCCTGCAGACCGATAGCGACGAAGATGACAACCTTCTCGACGAAACGGTGGTCACAACTTACCTCAACCACGCCTTCTACCCCGGCTCATCCCCACCTGCAATTACGCTCCAAGATCCGAGCCACACCCCGCTTCAACACTTCATCGATCCACCTGACGAGTCAAAAGTCATTAATTGCAACAGTGTTGACCTCAACGTATCCCAATCAACTTCACATGATCATCTCAGACCCTCCTTCTGTGTTGACAGCGGAGCGCTGAGAAGCGTATTTGGTAAGCTAGCTCTGACCGAAATCGACTCCCACTTCAACATCAAGACCAACTTATCCTCTTCGAACCTATCATTCAGATTTGGCGCACAAGTCTACCACTCAATCGGGGTGGAAACCTTTATGCTCTTCAATCCAGCGCAGACGCCCAGAATCAAGTTTCCACTTGATGTTGTTGAAGTGAACGTCTCACCGCTCATCGGACTGGATATATTAGACAAAAATCTACTAGTGATAGATAATGTCAATAATAAGCTAGCGCGGCGCAAAAAACTTCTGCACAATGACAAAGTCTACATCTTAGAAGAATAGTCCGTCCTTGTTTACAGGAGTCTATATTCCCACTTCTACCCCCCGCTTGTCCCAACGAAGACTGTA
>JAULBU010048927.1:0-13204 GCA_032358235.1 Odonthalia washingtoniensis | reverse complement strand
TGGAATATGGTTTATACGCACCGCATACAATGAGTGGAGAGATTGTGGTGAACGGTGTCATCACATCTTGTTATACAAGTAGTGTGGAATCGACGGTAGCGCATACGTTGCTGTGCCCTGTGAGAGCGGCTGTGAGGACGACCAGGAGGGTGCTGTGGTGGAGAGCAGCAGCACCACCGTTACTGATGAGCGGTGTCATGGATAATGGAGGCGGACCGTGGTTGCAATGGGTTTTGCAGAAAGCCGCACCGGTTTTGAGTAGTTAACGACGACGACGACGGCGACGACGTTAACATCAATCAATCGTCATGTTTGGCAGGCGCAAAAAACATTTTAGTTGATATTGTTTTTTGTTTGTTTCGAGTAACCCCTTTCGAGTAACCCACCCCTTTTGATTTTGTTTTTTTTTGTTGATTTACACCGCCGACCGATATATTTATTTTTTTTTTATAAAAAACAATTAAAATTATATTGCTTTGCTTGGACACACACCCAATTGCTGCGCCGTTCCGTAACCGTAAACCATAATGACACTATAATTCACATACCGTTTGTCTTTCTCCCTTTCCTTCCTCCCTTTCTTCATTCACACACACACGCACGCACATCATTCCATCCCATCTCCACTCACACCGCCGCTCGCTTCATACATTCACGCTACGCTGCTGCTTGTCAATTTGAATTTCGTAGTCGCTTACGTTCCTTTGGTTGTCCTTTCCTTTCCAACGCGGGTCTTGTCTGGGTGGTTGTCTATGTGAAGCTCACCATTAACGGTTTACACCCTTCTTTATTATTACTACTGTTAACTAACAAACTCTCTCTCTCTCTTCTCTCTCGCTCTTTGTCTTCCAACTTTTTCAGAAACTAAACTCACCAAACCTCCTTTCTATCAGCATTGCTGTCGCATCTTCAAAATTATCAGCACACATTTTGTCAAACATTTTGTCAGCAAAATGCTCTTCCAATATTTATTTAACACTTTCTAAAGTCCCATTACTACTTTGTAAAACTTTATGTTTTTTTTTTTTTTTTGTTCTAATTTGTTCCTTCACACTGACATTTGCCTTTTTATACACAAGTACAAAGTACAACGTTACACCTTTGCAACTTGTAACTGCGTTCATAATTATGCATCTCTTGATCAATTAACATGTTAAAACGGCGCGTCGGTAGTGGCTTCGTTAGAAAACCTGCCAATTGTTCTTCAGTCTTCACATATCTTAGAATGATATCCCCTCCCAGTACCTCCTCATTTAAATAGTTGCACGTGATGATTTTGCCCTCACCCCTCGACACCACCATACAACCTGCATTATCTTCATGTAACACAGTTGGACTTTCTTGCTTCATACCAAAGCTTTCCAGTAAACGTCTGAACCATGCAACTGTACGAGCAGATGAATCTGCCGCGATGTACCTCGCCTCTGCGCTACTATGCGCTATTATTGATTGTCTCTTTGAGGTCCAGTCTACCACGTGATCCCCAATACAAATCAATACACCAGTTGTGGATCTTCTTGTTGCAATGTCATTTACCCATGATACGTCAACATAACAATGGAGTTCATCTATGTTTCTATTCTTCGAATAATGAAGTCCATAATTTATAGTTCTTTTAACGTACCGTAGCAAACCCTTTAGCTCATTCCAGTGTGACTCTCTTGGTTCTGATACATATCTTGCCAGTTCAGAAACTGCCAGTTCAATATCACATCTAGTGTACACACTTAAATAAAGTAAACTTCAAATTAGTTCACGGTAAGGACAGTCTTTTAATTTATCATCTGCAGTTGGACGTGCAATTCTTCTAAAATCATCACTTACTGCCAGAGGTACTTGCTTATCTTTGGCATTCATCATCTTGAATTTGAAGAGGATCTTTCTTACATACCAGCTTTGTGATATATTTATATTATCACTTTTACTGCGTATGTTCATCCCCAAGAACCAACTTACCACACCCATATCCTGCATTTTAAATTTGTGTCCCAAAGACTTCTTTATTCTTTCTAATGTACCAGAATATTTACTCATTATAAGAATGTCGTCAAAATAAATCATTATTGAAATTTACAACTTGCTCTACATATGTCTCACGTATAAACAGCGATCTGCTAAACTTGGAGACATACCACACTCCTGTTGTAGAAAGGTATCCAGAGTTTGATTTCACATGCGACTCGCCTGTTTCAACTCATACAGCGCTTTGCATAGTTGAATCGATTTGCCATTGGGTACGAGATTCTAGTCTTCAGGTGGCGGTTGCACATAGATTACATAGTCCAGAATCAAATTTAAGAATGAAGTTGCGACATCCATTTGATGGATGTCAAAGTTGAGACTTATTGCTTGCGATAAAATGACGCTTAGCATAGATAATCTTGAAACAGGAGCATGCGTAAAGTCATAATCAATACCAGATTGTTACATGTAGCCTTTTACAATCCATGTAGCCTTATAATTTGACACTTGTACTAACTTGTTCTCTTTAATCTTAAAAACCCATTTAGAAGGAATTTGTTTCCTATTTGGTGGCGTGTCCACTAACTTATATGCTTTCGAGTCCTTCACTGACTTGAGTTTTTCGTCACATGCACTCTTCCACTTTTCTGCATCGTTACCCGACATTGCTTCTCTATAAGTGACCAAAGTTTCCACGTCCTGTGTGAGAACATTCGCATATTGTGCAGCTTCTTGTATCGATAAATCCGTACTTGGACCTGATGATGATACTTCTTGCTTAATTAATGATGATGTTACTTTAGTGCTTACTAACGAAGATGACTTGAATTTATTCTTCGATCACACTGGGCGTCCTCTTAGTTTTTGCGTCACTATTTTAAACTTATCATTATGTGCTTTACAATTACCTTTTCATTCTCTGGTAAAACCTTGATGTTGTCCTGTAATATTTGGGTATCAATATGCAACATTGTAGCATTAAATTTTTTGTTGCTTGCCTTGATAGACTTTCCTTTTACTTTCTTTCCTCCTTTATTTGCCATTGGTGAGGGTTTGTAATGGTTGTTCATTTCTGTAAACCTGACCGTTTTTATCGAGTAATTTATTTCATGTTGGTAATTATTAAAATCGTTAATTATCAAATGATTATCAGACTCATCAATAAACGATACATCCCTACTCATTATGGTGCTTTTTGTAGATTGGCAGTATACCTTGTAACATAATCCCTCTTCAGATAAACCTACCATTACACCTCTCTCGGATGTCGTGTCTAACTTGGAACTGTTTTGTAGTGGAATGTATATTAATGCTACACATCAAAACGGTTTGAAGATTTTTAGATCGGCGTTCTTATGGAAGAACCGGCGGTAAGGCGTCTCAGAGTTTTGAAAAGTGGAGGTGGTGCATCGATTCTTTATTGTTGTCGCTTAAGTGATCGAATGCCCCCACCAAACTTTTGGTAACCCAGAATCGAAGAGCATCGTCCTCGCCATTTCAGTGAGTGTCCTGTTCATCCTTTCCGCCACATTCATCTGCGCATGTGTAGATCGCCCTGTTTGAGAATGTGCTATACCGTTCACTTTTAGAAAATCCTGTAAGGCAGCTGAGGCATACTAAGTAACCTGGTCTGTCCGAAAAGTTTTCACGCTGTAGTTACGCGCACGCATAACGCACGTATCGCTCTAAATTTTGTAGCGTCTCTGTTTTCGTTTTCATCAAAAAAGTAACAGCAAGACAGGTGTAGTCATCAATGTAAGTTTGGTAATAAACATTACCATTTCATATCTGGGACTGAAAAAGGTCCGCATGTATCACAATATACTACCTCACCAGCGCGTTGTGTCCTTACCTTTGTCTTTTTTGGCCTTTTCTTAAACTTGTGATGATGTGCCTTACATTGGGTACATATCACACAGTTAAGAGGTAGATTCATGTCTGCTTTTGACATCGATATTTGACCTATACTAACTAGATGCCTTATTCCGCTTGCGGAGAGATGACCTAATCTATGGTGCTAATTATTTAGTGGATGTGTATCCCTTTCTTCATCTGCATATCCACTGTCACCACTGTCACTTCCGTCACTTTTCGTATCATTGTCATCATTAATCATCACATTAATTATTGTGGCACATTCCTCATTAAATACTTCCAGTATTCTATAGAGGTTGTCCCTTTTCCAGCTCGTGATATTAATTTGTTGTTGCGTTTTATTAAACAATTATTTCCTTTGAATTGTAGTGTGATTTGTGCGTCATTTGTCATTTGTCCCACTGACAATAAATTCTTACCGATGTTGGCAACTAATATAACGTTCCAAAATTGTTTGTTCCAACCTTTTGCTTTTACTTTGAGCTTTTCGCTCCCGGCTGTCATTATTACACCTTTAGCTGATTCTACATCTGTATGTAGATTTTCCAATGCATCTGTGTAATTGTGATTGGCCCCAGAGTCTACTATCAAAGACTCCTGCTGGTCGTGAAATTGGGATCCATTTTGATCCTTTATTGCCGTTGTTGTAAACGCAAATTGTTCGTCACTTTTCGCAAGATTTATTTGTTACCTACGCCCATTTTCATTACCATTATTGTATGATTTTGGGTCTCCCTGTTTTTTAGATGGACAATCAAATACTTTGTGACCAGCCTTTCTACACCAGAAACACACGCCTCTAAATTTGAGTTTCTTTGCCTTATTTTTCAAATTTTTATTATCATTTTCAAATTTTTATAACATGATTCCATTTTTCATGATTGTCATTTGTAGTCGTCAGTGTCGATGATATTCCAGTTGTCCTTTTTTGAAGTTCAAGAGGAATCATTGGATATACTACATATTCTATGGCCAGTTCTTGATGTTTTCCACCAACGTGTGGAATGGTAGTTCATCGAACGACAGGTTGGTACTTCTGATGGCTGACTGATAGACCTCCAGTATTTCACCAAATAATATGCTCCATTTATGATCTTCCCGTACCGCATAAGTCGTCCCTTCTAATCGTGACATGAGATGTTGTACTCTGCCATGGTATTCTACCAGGATCTCTGTACAACGCATCTCAATTTTCATTAGTTAATTATTCACCTTTCTTAAAGTGTGTCTATTTGTGGAATGACATTGAGTTGTTAATGCCTTCCACAGACTATCTACGTAGTTTGATACCCTAATCGCTCCTAATGCCCTTACGGTTTCAGGAGTTAGGCATCTCACGATGTAACTGTATGCTAAATATTTATTTTCTACCAATGATGCGTCTGGTTCTTCTTTTCCTCTTCAGTGTATTTCTCAGCTACTTTTTTCTGTCTCGTTATAGTCGATGCTGACATTCTCCTAGATGAATCGTCATATGGGAAGAACTGGTGAAGTTTTTCTCAACCATTTCGTTGAAGAAATTCATTGCTCATGCATTGAAATCATCACCTAGTTCATACATATTTAGACCTCGTATGCATGACTTATTTGTGTTCATCGCAATTATAAAACTTCTAATTAAAGAATGAGAATGACTTGAGGAATTAGAAAGTGACTTTCCTTTTAATGACCTACTTTGCGCTTGTTTTCGACCTTACTTCCAACGAGACGATTTAGATGTGGTTGTTGAGAACTCCAGACTTTTACTCTGTTGGAATCGTAACTGGAATGTAGGTTTTCGTTTATTTTTAATTTGTTCCTTCATACTGACATTTGCCCTTTTATACACAAGTGTAGTATAAACTCAAACTGTCGTGATACATTGTTGCTCCAATAAATGCGTATGTTACACAAGTACAAAGTACGAACGGATGACGGCGGTGAACGAGAATTCTCTGATTATACACCTTTGCAACTTGTAACCCAGTTACAAGTCGTGCATGTAAACAAATACTCGTGCAAACAAGTATACAGCTATACACACACATGTGTCTATTGACGTAGCTGTGTCTGCTACACATGGTGTATAATTTCAACTTTTAGAGACGGTGAGGAAGGTGGCTTATAAGATTTATTAAATTTATTATTGAAGGCACACCATTGGTTTCAGTTGGGTCCACAAAATGACAAATTATGAAAGTTTGTGATGACTGTATTCCTTACGAAGGTTATGAGCTGTTTAAGAATGCAGCGAAGTGAGTGGCTATAATTAAAATATCTTCTTCATTGAGCCAACGAAAAAGCTGTACAAAGAACTGCTTTGCAAGATTTGTATTTTCAGAATGCTTATTGCAACGGAAGTATGTCGAGTGGAGAATCTATATACCAGAGGCAATTGGAAACGGGATAAATTATGTCATAGTGCAACGGCCCTCCTAAACCTGTAAACAGTACTTCATGTCATCATCACGTGAAACGGCTATGCACTATGATCTCACTTCTAATCGTCGAAAGAAGTGAAGGTTGGCAAGAGGAGGAGTGAAACTATAATGAAGCTGGTCGTTGCGCTGTAGAATACATCAGGAGTTGGGCAGAGAGAACGAAACTTCATGTTCTTCAACATATAGCGACAAACAGAGTTATATGGATACGTTGGACTGGAAATTGCTACATAGATATCAAAGTTGAACAGCCTGAACGATTATTGGTCTAGTAAGATGTTTTACGGTAATGTAGAACTTCGTAATGTTATGAGCTGTGATCCTTTTTTAAAAATCAGGGAATTATTGCAATTGTACCCATCCTATTATAACGAAGAGGCGGTTGTTGATCCGCTGTGGCACTCAAGTGCAACAAGGACTTACTCAAAAATTGCGCGTATTTTGCTGTACCGATTGGCGTGAGTGATCTGGATGAGAACACAGTCAGATGCAAGGCCAGAACTTCAGCACGAAGTTATATGAAGTACAAGCCTGTAAAATTCGGAATTCGTTATTACCTTGTTGTAGGTTGGGATGTTCCCTACCTCCACTCAATGTGCGACAATAATTCAGGAAATAAAAGTGGAATTCTACAAGCAGTGGGATATTGTACTTTATTTCGTGAGCTGTGAGGAGTTTACGAAAGGAAACTAGATACAAACCTCATCAAAAAAGACAGTACATCTGCACTCTGGTGTTTGCAGATGGCGCATCAATGTAAGATGCAACAAATGGAATGTGGAAGACTTTTCGTTACTGATAATTTCTGCACCAGGCATACTTTGGCAAAGAAATTATCTATAAAGGCGGACGGGGAGGGCAAAATGCTTGGAAAAGTACGAATGAATATCGTCGACAGTATAAACAGACCGGCATTTAAGAAATCAATAGAGCTTATTAAACATTCAGAACGGGGATCTTAGTTACTTGTATATACATTGAACAAAGGTGTGGGAAGTAGTGCAGGAAACACGATAGAAGAAAAAACGGGGTATATGGTATTAAAAGATAAAAAGGTTGTTGTATTTTACTCAAATGGCCTTGCATGTACTCCTAGTCAATATCTTGAAGAGTGTAATGAATACAAGTTAAGATGTGTACACGGTTTAGCACCACTTCAACGATGGATTGGAACAGAATCTATGACAAGAACGACATTGCACGTGCCATGTTGCATCATGGCGTATAACTTGTTCATAAATTCCGTGGATCGATTTGATCAGTTTCGATTCACGAATTGTACCATGAGCCGAGAGAAGCATGTCCCCATGTCTTTGTTTGCATATATGTTTTAGATGCTTCTGTGCAAAATGCGTATACTTTACTTCAGAGTATAGCGGTACCATCCGATTACTTATATTCAGCAAGGAAATTCAAACGGAGAGTCGCCATGCAACTGGTGGAACCCTATATAAAACATCGTATGAGAAGATATTCATTGCACAATAATATCAGGGATTATATACCACATCCCAGTGCTGCATGTAGTAGTGAACTACAAAATATTGAGAAAGATATGCTGTTGGAAAACTAGAAAAAGAAGATCTCGCATTGCTATTTATGCAAGATGATAAACGCAGATCATAAATCAAAGTGGACTTCATATGGTTGCATGGAGTGCAACAAAGGATTTCATGTAAATTGCTCTACTTTGTTCCACAGGAGGAAAAATGTGGAAGAAAGAGAGAAAAAAGTCCATGCAACCATTGTAGATTCCGAGTTGAAGTTGAAAGACAAGATCACTAGAAACAGAAAAGTCAAATGCATCTCCAACTTGATAATTTTAAAATTCCGTGGAATGATTTTCAAAATAGCAGCTCATCAGATTAAGAACAGAGTCGTATTAATAAAGTATGTATGTGTTTGAGTCGTATGAATAATGTATGAATTTGTTTAAGTGTGCTTAAGTGTAAAATAATGTCGTATATGTATTTCTTTGAGTCGTATTAATAAAGTATATATGTGTTTAATTGTAAAACAATGCCGTAGTTGTTTAAGAGTAAAACAATGCCGTATGAATTCTTCTTCTAATTCCATTGTTCTTTCCTATTTATTTAGATTTGTTTTGTTATTTTTGAACTTGCTACTTGATTAAGTTCTGTCATCAATTATGTCATTGCAACTATCATACCATTGTAAGATTCACGTATAAAGTGTTGTGAGCAGTGCATATCCGTGAGAATTGATGTATTACATTTTTTGCAGAAGCTTCCGCACCTTATGGTATTGAACCATTTGATAATCTTTAAAACCATTATGGGATGGTAATCGTTAACAGTATGGAAAAACACTTGCTAAATTTTTAGAAGCCATTGGATTTATTATGCCATTAATGGATTCAGATCATGCAAATTATTACGCAAGAAGTTTATCATACGAAAAGTGTTGTTTTAAAAGTCGGAAAACGGTGTGTTTCGTGTTCTAGAGTTGATGGTAATTATGTTAGAGAAGAAGTTGCACCTGAATATTTTCGATGTTTTTGGATTCGAAAATTGGCATTTGATAGAAGAAATATGAAATCTGTTGTTCATACTACCTAAAAAATTGCAAATAAAATCGGTGGTGCATATGTCAGTGGTCGATTAGTGGCAGATCTTAACGATCCATCAAATCCTTATCGAAGAATGGTTGTTGAAACAGTTGAGAATCTTACATAAAGTTTGGAATTACCTGATGTTGATTTTGTATTGGAAGAACAAGTTGTTGATGGATTCATGTTTTCATTTCAAGAAAATGGAAATACATAAGATACATGAAGTGATTTGAGAGAATTTTCTGTTGTAAATCTTTATCATTATTATTTGAATACATTGGTCCTATGGCTGGAGATTATATATATGATGTTACTCCCATTCTTGAAGATGCTCTAGTCGTTCCTTCCATAATTGATGTCTCCTAGGTAAGGGGTGCTTGAATTTTAGAACCAGGTGGTGATGGTGGTGGCGTACAATGATAAAGAAGTTTACCATTGCCATTATTATAAATATTTGAAACGGGATGTTGGGGTGGTGTAGAAGGTGGTGGTTGAAATGAAAAATAAGGTTGTAAGTAAGCTGATCCATGGTAACGATTTCCAGGAGAATATAATCGACGTGGTGGGGGTGGTGCAGCAGTACCGAATGTTGTACGTCATGTGTATGTGTATGTAGATGTTGGTTGGGTTTATGGTCCATTTAATAGTGCATTCGTGAGGAGATTGCATCAGTCGTGGTAATTGGTTTAAATATGGAAATTTATTACCACTATTATTATTATTATTATCATCATCATTATTTATTATTATTATAATTATTATTATAATTAGTATTATAGTTATTATTATAATATTAAAATTATTATTATTAAAACTATTAGTTGAGAAATGAATGTTGTTTAAATTAAAATATTTCCTTTATTGATCTTATTCCTTTTGTTGTTGCTTGGTCTCTACTCGAGTAGTAGGACAACCTTTTCTGTTCGTAAGGCGATAAGAAACTTTGTCGCTTCGACGACGGTGCCTGTGTCACTTCCGGTACACGTGTTACAGGTGTACTTACGTAACTACAGTACGTATTTGTATATCAAAGACACTGATGCTTTCATAATTCAACTCTCCATCTCGACACTAATGTCAGGTTCAAACTCGAAGCGGAAAAAAGAAAATAAAAACACCGAATCAAGCAAACATTTATAACTAAGACCATCCATCATTCTGAGAAACGGAATGTACATTCAAGCTTCAAGTTCACACGTACTCGACCGAGTAATCCGCCCTGAATGAGTCACTAGCGTAGTGTTGGAGTGCCAGCTACACTATTATTTAATCATTCATCAAGCAATAACCATGAATGATGCAGATAATGATACCAATGAATTCTTCTTATTATACCATTAATTAATTGTGTGTGCAGTATTAACCATGATATCGATAATGATATCAATGTAGATGAATTAATATAATCCTTATTACTTAATAGTTAATTATTTATGCAGAAATAACCATGATATAAATGAAAAATGAATCAACATCATTCTTATCACTCACGTACTGATAATCAATTAATTATCATATTAATTAAACCGTTGCAAGGACGAGTCACTAACCACTTTCTTGGACAGGAAATCAAACCGCTTAATTGTAAGTGGTTTAGTAAGTAGGTCAGCAAGTTGATTCTCCGTGGGGATATATGTTAAATCTCGTTACTCGCTGCCTTCTCCCTTACGTAGTGGTAACTCCGGATTATGTGCTTAGATGTTAGGAATTTCCCTGCCCCTTTGCTAACACTAAGCACGCCATATTGTCCTCATACATTGTAGTTGGTAGAAGCTGTTCATTGACCAGATTATTTAGCTTAATTCTAAACCAGATGACCATTCGAGTAGCAGAATCAGCCGCCACGTACTCCGATTCGGCAGTACTGTGGGTGATGATTGGCTGCTTCTTGGAGTTCCAATCTACGAGATGACTACCTACATAAATCAGAATTACAGTAGTGGAACGCCTCGTGCGGAGGTCATCAGCCCAGCAAAATTCCGCATAAGCATACAGTTCGTCCGATGAATCCACTTTCAACTTTGTAAAAAATCCCGACATCCTTTGATGCTTTCAAAGAACGTAGTACTCCTTTTAAAAATTTCCAGTAGAACTCCCTTACATCAGATAAAAAACGCGACATTTCTGTTATCGCCAAAGCGATATCAGGTCTTGTGATACGCTTAAGTAAAGTAGACATCTCACCATTTCTCTGTATGGGCATTCTACTTTAATGTCGCCATCCGTGGGAAAATCCATACGTTTAAAATCCTCACCTGGTGACAAAGGTACAGTTTTAGCCTTACAATCGACCATATTGAAACGTTCTAATACTTTGTCGATGTATGTCTGCTGTGTTATTGACATTCCACCTGGCGTTGTAGTGATGTTCATCCCCAGAAACCACTTTATATGAGCCATGTGAAGCATTTTAAATTTTGGCTAAGTACTTTCTTGGCTTTATTCAGTGTGCCGTCATCTGCTCCCATGATGAGTATGTCATCAACGTAGATGATTATCGCCAGTACCAGTCGGTTTTCTTTGTACCGAACATAGAGGTACGTATCAGCCTCTGTTGGTCTCATGTTGCAGTTGGCGGTCAGAAACTTGTCCAAGGTCTGATTCCACTTCCGTGGTGACTGATTTAAACCATAGAGGGCTTTTAGCAGTCTAATAGTCTTACCAGCAGGAACCAAATGTTCGCAGCCAGGTGGTGGAAAAACGTATACCACGTTGTCCAAGGTGGAATTTAAAAATGCCGTGCTCACGTCCATCTGATGGATGGTGAGCTTCAGTTTTACTGCAAGGGACAGGAGCACCCGCATTTGAGAGTCATTTGTAAGTTGGCTTACTGAAAGCAGACTATGTCCAATACTAGGGACTAGTTTCGCTGCTACGGATGATAAATTAGCTCCTTTCGCTTTCACCACTAGATTATCAGATCCAGCTGTCTTTATTGTGCCATTTGTCACTTCATACTCACTATGCAGATTTTTAGCATCATCGGTGTAATGGTGTGATACTCCGCTATCTACAACGCAATTATGGTTGCTTGCACTCGCCATGAACGCAAATGATTCAGCTTCCACTATAACGTTTGATTCTTTCTCTCTTGGCGCCACAACCGGTGGGACACGACGATCTCATCTCTTCCTCGCATCACAGTCCGCTTTTACATGTCTCATTTTCTGGCACCAAAAGAACTTTCCCCTGAATTTGCTTTTTGTGTTGGTATCGGGTGTTCGATTTGGAGTAAGTAATGCCGCTGACGATAAAAATGTCTTTCGTTGTAATTCTAGAGGCACGTTCAGATCCCCTACATCTTCGCGTGAAAGCTCCTGCGAGCTCGAGACCATCTTTTGATATGTAACATCTGTGAAATTAAGGTTGATGATCCTTACTACCGGTTTATAGACTTCTAGTAGCCCTGTTGCCATTATTCCCATCTGTGTTCATTGGGAATTGCGTATATTGTATTCTCCAATTTTTGGGTTTCACTTTGAAGTCTCCCTAAATATGATACTAGGCTTTCAGTTGTAGCCATATTCAAATTGATAATTTTATGATGGATTTATATCAACGTGTGTTTGTGTTTTTCGAAAAACATTGATTAAGAAGTGCTTTCCATAAGCTCCCTACGTTGTCATCCTCATCTATAGCTCCTAATGCCCTCACAGTCTCCGACGACAGACACCTCACTAAATATCTGTGAGCTAATAATTGATCTTTTCTTGTTTTGTTCTGAGTGTATTTCTTTCCTCATCAGTCTCTTTCTCCAACTTTGTGGTAAAATCAGTTTCCGCCGCCTCACTTAAAAGTTTAGACTTTTTGTGATATGGGAAGTAGATATGTAGATCCTTCTCTACCATTGAGTGATAAAATTTTAATACCCACATGTTGAAGTCCATGCTGAGATCATACATCTGAGCACCCCTCAAACATGACCGATTATCATAGTTATTATTATCAGTGGACGAAATTGTTATTATACTCTAAAGGTTTTGGACTACCAGAATTTTAATCAGATGAGAAATGAATGTTGTTAAATTAAAATCTTATCTTTATTGATCTTATTCCTTTTGTTGTTGCTTGGTCTCTACTCGAGTGGTAGGACAAACTTTTCTGTTCGTAAGGTGATACGACACTTTATCGCTTTGGCAACGGCTCTTGTGCACTTCCAGTACACGTGTTACCAGTGTACTTACATAACTATAGTACGTATCTATATATCAAAGACACACACGCTTACATAATTCGACTTTATTATTATTATTATTATTATTATTATTATTATTATTATTATTATTATTATTATTATAATTATAATTATTATTATTATTATTATTATTATTATTATTATTATTATTATTATTATTATTATTATTATTATTATTAT
>JAULBU010048916.1:0-13209 GCA_032358235.1 Odonthalia washingtoniensis | reverse complement strand
TTCAACATCAATTGGAATGAACAAATAGATAATTCTGAAACCATATCAAACACGATCGACATACTACGTGTCCAAACAAAAACATCATCTACATCTTCAAAAACTGCTTTCGAAGGATGCTGCTTAGATATTGGTGCCCAACAGTTTGTTACTGGTAAATCTCAGGCCCAAACATATGCTAAAATGTCCGGCGTAGGAAAGTTCCTTCCACAAAATGCACATGTCTATAAATTTGGAGATTGTACGGCCCCTAGTATTGGTCGCATAAAAATCAGAATTTCTACACCAAATAACAGTTTTATTCCTATTACTATGGATGTTGTGGATGTTAATGTTACCATGCTCATCGGATTAGACTTTTTTGATAAAGAAAAACTGATTGTTGACAACGTCGATGACCACCTCGTAAGCAAATTATTCCACTGGAAAATGCGTACTGCTAGAAAATTTGGACATCTATATTTAACCTGGGATTACTTGTCAATACTTTTCACGAAGCTAGAGCTCATCAAATTACATAAACACTTCTACCATCCCACGCATTCTAAGTTCTTCAACGTAATTTCTAGAGCACATCCAGATCATGCCACAGAACAAACTAGAAAATTATTAGAAAATATCAGCAAAACGTGTCAAACATGTCAAAATTTTACCCCTCGTTCTTGTCGCTTTAAAGTCACTATGTCTTTGTTTGATGTTATCACCAAAGCAAGCTATTTCGAAGAAAACGTCTCATGACCGACATTACATGTTTACGTAATGGTTTCAAAAATGAGGAGATAAACAACATTGGATTTATTCTAACTGAACATAATCCTACTGATGCTTTGACCAAGATGACCAGTTCAAAGTCTCTTTCCATGATATTCGAAAGAAATGTGTGTAACTTTCCTATTGAACAATGGGTCTACCTTTCTCGCGACTTATGCGATTCTAAAATTGGGGACTGTTCATTTATTCCTACTACTGTACATACACATAACAAATGATTTGTCGACTACAGTCGCGTACTAAACGTTTAGTACCTTTGTCACAAAATCACGAAACAAATAGTGTGTCGACTACAGTCGCGTACGCGTATTAATATCTGACTACTACTCATTACTTTACCGACCTTTTTTGTTTTATTTCACCTAATAGAGGCCTTGTTTTTCCTATAAAGAGAGTTCTCTGAGCGACTTGACTAAACTCGTCTGGTCTTCACTCATCACTTTAACTAATATTCCATCTTCCCCATACCTTGTCTCTTTTGAAAGACATGTTACAGCAAGCGCACACTGAATAACTTCACAACATTATTGTCATTATTACTCAATTGTCATCAGATTTCAACACTTCTGCTCGACGAATATGCGTATCGTATGACCTTCATCGGCATAACCTGATCCTCAGCTTTCAGAATGCCAGTACTTGAGGATAATTTTTATGATTCATCTTCTTCATCCGAGCCTAAACTTGCACTTCGTCCTTTGGAATGCCAGAATCCGTCACCGAGCTATGAAAAACCTTCTTCATCAATGCGGCAAAGTGACACGCGAGTAACGGCTTGGTCAGAAAGTCAGCGAGTTGCTCTTCAGTTGGTATGTATGTCAGCATAATTCCTCCGGAGAGAACCTTTTTTCTGATGTAACGATGTCGTAGACTTATATGCTTTGACGTCAGGAAACGGCCCTTTCCTCGTGCCAATACTATACAGGCGTTATTGTATTCGTGTATGAAGATCGCTTCAGTTTGAAATTTCCTTAGGTCATTCAACAACAGCCTGAACCATACAACCATTCTAGTGCCCGAATCGGCAGCCACATATTAAGCTTCAGCTGTGTTGTGTGCGATTATCGATTGGCGTTTCGACGTCCAATCAACGAAATGCGCTCCAAAATAAGCCATACTTCTCGTGGTAGACTTCCTTGTTCCAATGTCTTCTGCCGAAGAAGAATCAACGTAGACATGAAAATCATTTGATGTATCATCTATGCTGTAGAACAATCAGCATTATCAAGTTCCTTTCAGGTATCTTACTATTCCCTTGGGTACGTGCCGGTGAAATTCATGTGGGTCAGGAACATAGCGCGCAAGATCCGATACGGAAAGCGCTATATCCGGGCAAGCACAGACGATGAGATACAGCAGACTACCAATGAGTTCTCGGTATGTGCTGCTGATATTTGGGTCAGTTCATCCAGGTAAACTACTGTAGCTTCTTGAAATTCGTTTTCTTAGACAGAGGTACAGATTTAGGCTTCAACTCATTCATGTTGAACCTTTTTAGAATTTTTTCAATGTAACTTGTTTGAGTTATGTAGATGCCTTCCTTCTGATAAACAACACTCATGCCTAGAAAGCACTTGAAAATTTCCGTATCAGACATTTTGAATATTTCGTTCAAGACCTTTTTAATTTTTGAAAGAGTCCGCGTATCTGATGTCACTATAAAAATATAGTCAAAATATATTAATATAACCAGATCCAATTGCTCACCTTTGCATCGTGAATAAAGACACTTGTATGCATTGATGGGATTCATTCCTGCCTTGGTTGTCAAAAAATTGTCTAAAAGCTGGTTCCACATTCTGGAAGCCTTTCAGCCCTTAAAGCGCTTTTATCAACATTAAAGACTTTCCGCTTGGAATAAGGTGCTCGAAACCCGGCGGCTGTAGAAAATACACAGCATCATCAAGTATGGCATTCAGAAACTCCGTACTAACATACATCTGGTTGATCTTCAGATTTAGTATCATCACGAGTAACAGCAGTACCCTCAAGGTGGATAAGAGGGATACAGGCGCATGAGTGAGATCATCATGATAATTATGATAATCCACTCCGTGGGATTGCATGTATCCCTTTACCACTCACCTTGATTTATACTTTATGACTTCCCCTTTTCCGTTCTCCTTTACTCTGAATATCCATCTGGTTGCAATGTGTTTGCGACCTTCTGGCGTTTTTACCAATTCATATACTTTTAATCGTTTCATCGAATCTAATTCTTCTTTACATGTATCTTTCAATTTACTTGCATGTTAGATCATGACCATGGCCTCCTTGAAAGATTCAGGGATTAGAATTCAATCAACCAGTAAACTGGCGCACATTGCTGCTTCATTTAACGTCATATTGCGGATTTATTTATCTTGAAATTTTATTTTTTCAGGTCTTTATTGAGGTTGATGATATCCAGTTGATCAACCTTCTGCTCGAGGGTTGTGCTTTTATCATTAGTGTCGCACATTATGATCATTTGAACTGTACCCCCGATGTCACCGACATTTTTTTGTTTTTAGATCCCGGCAACCGTCCGCGTCTTTTCTTTTCAACAGCAACTTCATCTGTTGTAGGAAATATAGACGTACTGGCCTGACTTGCTATTATATCGTCACTAGATTGTTTCATAGTCTTCGTATCAAACAGTGCTTGACCCTTTGACTTTTGGTCTGCTTCAACTTTGCTGGTTTGGTTTCAAATGTCTCATCGGCAACAGGTGGATCTATTGCACATTCGGCAGTAATTGCATTCGTGTTTTGAGGGTCATTTACTTCTGAATTCCGTTCGACCCCCTTTTTTGGTTGACTAATCGAAACCGGAACGAGCTGCGCTATTATTTCCTTTGTATTTGAGTTAGGGATCTGCCTCATTACTTTCGGCGCCTTTTGAGGTTTAGTTTTATTAACGACAGACTTCAGTCGTTGATGGTGCGAGACCTTGCTGATGGGGTATTGAGGTGTTTCCAATATGTTGAGTGCTGTTGTTCACGTCATTGACGAAAAGTCTCTCGTCGGGTTTCTCGATCAATTTCACATCGGGTGCGTGCACTGTGCTCTTGGTAGCACCAAAGTAGATTTTATAGCATAATAGACCCTCATCAATGCCCAATAAAACTCCTTTCTACGCTGTGACATCAAGTTTGGTTCTATTCTGTAATGGAATATAAATTAATGCCGTACAGCCGAATGGTTTAAATACTTTGAAGTGTGTTACTTCATTAAAAAAACCGCCCATACGGCGTCTCCTTATTGTGAAACGTGCCTGTGTTGCACCGGTTTCTGATTGTAGTCCCATATAAAACGGCGTGTCCCCACCATTGCTTTGTCAATCCGCTATCGATTAACATTGCTCTGGACATCTCCAATAATATCCTGTTCATTAGCTCAGCTACGTGCATTTGTGCACGAGCCGTGCATCCAGTCGGTGTATGTATGATTCCATTCACTTCCAAGTAGTCTTGAATTTCTCTTCACGAATGTTCCGTTCCCTGGTCCGTTCTTAGAACTTGTATCCGAGTTCCCCTGGTGTCCATAAATGCCTTATATCGTTCGATGTTTTTCATTGTTTGTGACTTCTCCTGCATAAGGAATGTCACAGTCAATCGAGAAAAATCATCGATATAGGTTTGAAAATACAAATCACTGTTCTCATCCGGTATTGAGAACGGACCGCATGTGTCGGAATAGACTAACTCTTCGGGTGCGCTCTTTCTGATCTTTGTACTTTTGGGTTCTTGATATGTTTCAGTTCAAGTGATTTTCCAAGTTCGCATATGATGCAGTTTAGTGGGAGTTTTAGATCCTTTTAGTTTGTAGGAATACTTACTATACGAACAAAATGTTTTATACCATTTGCTGATATGTGTCCCAGTCTTCAATGGAAATACCTGAGCGGATTGTTCACTTCGTAGTTGTTGAATTCATTCTCTAAATCTGATTTGGTTGACGCAGATTGTGAGTAATTTTAGTCCGTCTCACTGTCATTGTGATTTGTCATTTTATTTATGGAGTCTTTCTTTTCCTTTTGAAAAATTCGATACAGATTGTCATCGCCTCTAATTCCCATCGAAATGACGTTTTTCCCTTTTTATGATGCACCCATCATTTCCCAAAGTTATGGTTATGCTGCGATCTATAGTCATCTGACCACTGGAAAGTAAGCTTCCACCAATTTCGGGATCCAGTTTTATTTCTCCATAGTTATGGTTAATACCCTTGGGGCTTATTTTCAGATTCTCGTTTCCCGCGTGGGCAGGTGCCTGCATGGCTTTCGCACCTCTCATGTAGTCTGGTTACATCATTCGTGTACTGATGCGATGATCTGAAATCTAGTATCCATTTTTGGCTCTTGTTCGGATGTGTTCGAGTTGTCGGTGCATGTAAATGCAAAATCAGTATCGTTGTTGATATCAGGATCTTTCTCTCGTGCAATATTTTCTTTATGAACCTGTGGTGAGGGGTTTCTTGGTTCACATTTCAATTTGATTCTACAGTCATAGAACCTGTGACCAATTTTTAAACACCAGTGGCATAGACCCGCAAATCTGTTAGTGCGCATCCTATTATTGTTACTTGTATTGAGTGCGGTACCTGAGTTTCATTCCTTCCTTAGTTTTTTAGAGCTATATTGGGATCTCCAATGTTCTCCCGGGCTAACTCTTGAAGTTTTATCACAAGTATAGAGTAAGGATGCTCTTCTAACCACACGTTGATTGTCCGAACCATTGGTCTGTAAATGTCCAAAAGTCCTCTAGTGAGGATCCCCCATTTGTGTGCTTCAGCCACTCTATAGTCTGTTCCATCGATATTAATAATGAGATATTTCATGCGTCCTTGATACTATATAAAGCTTTCGGTCGTTTGAATCTTAATGTTGATTATTTGCTGATACATTTCACGAAGAGTGTAATTGTTTTTGGACATACATTGCGAGAGGAGCTCATTACATTAACTCTCTACGACATTTTTCACTTTGACTGCGCTTAGTGGACAGGAAGTGTGGGCCGCAAGGCATCGGATTAAATAACTTCTTGCTAATACGTTGTCATCGGTTTCTGTGTCCCGTGCGAGCTGCTTTTCCTGATCTGACGCTTTCTCCGGAGGGATTTGATTTCTGGCTTTATTTCTGGTTGCAAATTCGTGAGATTCATCGTCATAAGGGAAATGTTGATGAAATTTATTCTCGACCATCTCGTTGTAGAATTTGCACACCCATAGATTGAAGTCCTGGCCTGGTTTGAACCTCGTGAAGCTTAGCAGGCATGGCATCTTATCCTTTTGATCGTCGGTCATCGTGGCAGAACGAAGTAGAGTGATGGGAGTGTTTTGAGATTACTTGACTTTGTTATTGGCGTGATTCGGCTGTAGTTTTGAGCCTTCCACATGTTTAATCAGTTGAATTCTACTTTTGAGTTTAAAATTGATTCTTCTTTATTCGGGTTATAGGTTCACAAAAATGCGCGTGTAAATACCATTCGATACTCGCAGCTTCGTCGTAAATCGGACGACGGTGAGTGCTTAATTCTATACGTGTTACTGCGTTGTCACTATGTATACACACTGTACCCGTGTATTTGTATATAGTACAGCGACTGTTACAGCAAGTGCATACTAGAAAAATTCACAACATTATTGTCAATATCACTCAATTGTCATCAAATGTCAACATAAATACCATATTTTTATAAAATAATATGTAATAATTTTAGAGGAATTTACTAAAATGACCCTCAAGTTTGCTGCATTTAGTTGGAAGAATAAAAAGAATTGAAAATAAAGAGAGGTTGGAACGGGAGGGCGGCACGTCTTTTTAGTAGCGTTGTTAACGTTTATTTTACCTGGACTTGAGTTCAGATCTAGACGTATATAAAGAACATTTTTATTACATTTTGTCGCATCTAGTCTCATGTTAATTACGACGGAGGTCAAATACAGTAACTTACCAAGTCACTCTAATACAAGTAAGAGGTATCTTACTTGTTAAGCTACACGTCATGTATAAAAGTCTATTTAGACCAAGTCACGTGTCAACTCAGTATGATAGTAGCGTTGTTATTTGACAGGTGTATCAAGAATTGTCATGCTTAATCCCAACAATGCTGCTCGGCGATATGAGAAGAAGGTAATAAAAAATAAAGAAAACAACTGAGAAAAAACTCCTACTCATCACGAACGTTTTTTCAACTTACTACGAATACTTCACTCATCATTAATCTTCACCAATTTAATATAGTTGAAAAACAACGTGATTAATCAACAGATCAAACCTACGCGGAGCGGGTGCCTTGGTGCCTTGGTAAGAAAATCATCGAGTTGATCATGCGTCGATATATGTTCGAGAAAAATTTCACCATTAACCACCTTTTCCCGCAGATAGTGGTATCGGAGGCCTATGTGCTGCGATGTAAGAAACCTGCCCTCAACTTTATCGAGCGCGGGACAAGCCGTGTTGTCTTCATGAATAATTGGGGATTCCAATTGCCTTTCATCCAAATCATTAAGTAACACCCTGAACCAAACTATCAGTCTTGTGAGAGTCGGCAGCCACATATCCTGCCTGAGCCGTACTATGAGTGATAATCCTTTGCTTTTTAGGACTCCAATAAAAAAAGTTCTCGCCAAGGTAAGTTAGAATACCAGACGTGGACCTGCGAGTGAGTAGATCATCCGCCCATGAAGCGTCTGCGTAGACGTGCAACACGTGCGATGTACCACCATTTTAATAGAATAACCAGTAATTACTTGTTCCCTTTATGTATCGAAATATTCCTTGTGAAGCAGACCAGTGTTTCGCGTGCGGTTTCGATACGAAGCGAGCCAATTCGGCGACAGCGTGTGAAGTGTCGGGTCGGGTCCATACCGCAAGGTATCGTCTGTGTTTCCGGGAATAAATGCCTACTTCCAAACAGTGAATGTGTATGGATGTGCCAGTAAACCAATCATATATTTTAGCGATATGAACGTCCTCATTGAGCCGCCATTCGTAGAATGGGCATTCAACATGGTAGTTTTTCCTTGGCGTTTATATTGTCAAAGACTGGTAATTTTATGAAGGCCGGGCATTCAGTGTTTTGTAGTTACGTGCAGTCACGAGAATGTATCTTAAAAAATAATGTGGGTCCCAATTTTGGTCATTGCTGTCACAACTTTTTAATCCAATTTTATGGAGACAGTGATTACAGTAGTGCGTGTATGACCGCCAGCAATACAAAAATATCGGAGAGGAATGCAGGAAATCCATCAGCAATGCAATTAATATACGTCATGATTTCCTACATTGAAGATCTGAAAGAGACGCCTTCACATTTACGTGAGAGATTATAAATGTAACGTGTCAGTTTCATTATTTAATGGACAAGTTCACATCAATGATGAACATTAGGCAATTGGAATCAATGATAAATGGAAGGAATTTTATAAGGATATTAATATAAGTACCCATTGACGTGGTAACAAATTGGATATGTATGGTACATATTCAACATTGACGTGAGAGATAATATATGTAACGTGCCAGTTACATGATTTAACGGACAAGTTCAAATATTGATGCACATTAGGCGATTGTAATCAATAAGAAATGGAAGGGATTTTATAGGATATGATTTTAAGTAACCAACGACGTTGTGACTACTTGGATATGTATGGTACATATTCAAGTTGCCAACACGTCGTTGGGCAATTCATAAAAACCCTTTCTCCTGTTCAGATTACTGTTACGATAATTTGAAGAGGTGGAAGGGTTTTCATAACAATAATATTTAACTTACATACAATGGTTGTAAAATTTATATTTAAGCGAAGCTTTGCATCAGTTGTCAAAAAATTTTTATCCCCTTCGCTTCCATGCCAAGAATTCTTATAGCTACCATCCTCACAAAGTGCGTAAAGGTAAGAAATCTTTTTGCGTTATTAGTTATTAGTTGTTAGTTTTTTAGTTGATAGTTTTTGTATTATCTAAGTGTGGAAAGGTAGGAAATAGTTTGCGATCTTGTGGATGTTGGGAAGCATAACATGGCTTCCTGGCCCTCGCGAGGTCGTAAAAGCTTACCTACTTTTCATATTTAGTTGTTAGTTTTTGTGTTCCCAAAGTGTGGAAGGGTAGGAAATCGTTTGCGATCTTGTGGTGATTGGGAAGCAGAACATGACTTCCTGGCCCTCGCAGGGTCGTCAATAGTTATCTACTTTTTTATATTTGGGTAGAATGAATTGTTGCAATGACTTATTATATTTAGTTATTAGTTGTTAGTTTTTCTCTTCCCCAACTTGGGGAAGGGAATAGCGTAACATATTTCCTATCCTTGCGAACTTCAAGTGTGGAAGGGTGGGAAATAGGTTACGTTACGATATAGTTCACTGTGAAAACGGAGGAACCTGTACTACAGATGCTTCCAATTTCACAGTGATTACTCCCACCTACCCATACATGATTGTGAGGAACAATCATGTATGGGTTGGTGAGTGTGGTATTTGTTCAAGCATTATTTGTACGAACTGTCCATGTTGTGTTGTAGTAATCGCAATGTCTGGTTCCTCACATCATAACGGATCAAACTGGCTGTTAGAAATCATAAATGCCATGTAAGTGACCGATATTACCCCACATTATGTGGAGTAATATCCGTCATTTGGTGATGAAATTGAAATGGAGTATTGAAATATGCAATAAAAAGAATAGTTGGGGTAGATAAATGAAAATCTGGATTACGTAAACATTTAGTGGATAGTTCACATTGAGATAAATTTCGTTTTTTGACACTTGCTACTATCGCAACAATGCATTCTTAAACTGGAAGAGACATTAGATGATTACAAGAATATTATACCTTCAAGGATATTTGTACGAAACATAAGGGAATGGGAAATATATAATTAGGATACTATTACAAGTACTAATATGTATGTTATATTCTCAGAATGACAGCCTGTCATGGTACCGAACATGACGGGCTGGCATTCTGAGACTTGTGACAAGTAATAAAGTATATGTTATATTCTCAAAATATAACGTAGATATTATCACTTGTACCATGACAGGCTGTCATGGAATTGATAGTGTATAGTCAAATAATTCATATTAGCTTACTCATCGTAGTTACAGTGATAAGTGTTTAATGTATTGTACATAATAAGAGACAACTTGAAGATAAAATAACGGGAAAAACTGAAAATAACAGTACTAGTTGTCTTCAACGTGAAAAACATGATTAGAACCATAATCAATGAAAAGTTCTTGACCAATTGAAATAGGACATAAAGCAGGAATCTCCAAAGTTTTGTAGAACGTTGCAGCTGCATCAGTTCTCAACTTTCTGTTTTGTACAAGAGCGCAATTTTCAGTTCTTGGATTATTCAATCTTGTCTGTAACATTCAAAAACGGAGTGCGTAGAAGTATCCTCGAAACTTCGGACACTTCAGGCCCCGCAGAATTGTGCATTCGCTTGGCCTTATTTCGGGGTGCACTTCGGGTGCATTTCGGATTTCTAATTTTGGAACTTCGGTCTTAAATATCCGAAGTTACCCAAGTGACATTGATAGCATGGTCTGCTTCCACTTGTGTCTTTGAACTCAACTTGGACTATTTGATGATTTAGACAGAATACATGCGAAGTGACATTGTTTTTTGTGAAGTAATACGAAGATACATTGAATAAATTTTAATTTTAGCACTCCGAAGTTTGGAAACTGCGGGAGTGACGTTGGTGACACAGGCCACAATCACTTCGTACTTTGATGTTTCCTCAATATTGTGACTAATAAAACCGAAGTGGCACTGTATTAGGAGCAATTAGAATTTGTGAACTACCAAAAATCCGAGGTAACTTCGATGTTCTTTGCACAATTGTACTCCAAACTTTGAATTCTGACAAAGTTACATTGAACACATAGGCCAAGTTCAATTCAGACTTCGTCTGTAATGTGTAATTTCTCGAAGCAACTTTGTATTTTTTCAATGTGTATCCGAAAAAAGTGAAATATAGACGAAGTAACATTGATCTTCATTCCAAATTTGTACCGTGAAGTTTGGAACTTCCAAAAGTAAAATTGGTGGCAAGGGCTACTGTCACTTCGAAATGTTCTATTTTCTTTGATATTTTGATAAATGAGAAACGAAGTTTCTTCGAAGTAAATAGAAGATCATTACTATGATTGTAAACGTGACTGCAATAAGAGCAAAATATGTAGTGGTGTAATATAATATTATGTCACTATTAATTCTACCCGTATTGTAATCCTTTTTTACCATAGAAATGATTAACATAAAATAAACTTGAAACCCATCCATCCTCGTGACCACGAAATGATTCCCATTGCTTGCGAAGAAGAAAATGACTTCCCAGAACATCTATAGCGGTATCTTCAGGTACTATATGTATTTCCCCCGAATATTGTCAATAGGGAACAGACCGTATACCTTTTCTCATGTCGACATACCAGATTCTCATCTTTTTCTATCCAAACATAATCTTTTACAATCAAGTACCGTATCGATTTCATCTGGAACCGAGGACGTGTTGTCAACGACATCCAATTATTGTACGAAGCAGAACTCTGACATGCTCTTCTTGTTACTGGAGACCGATCCATGACCCGCATACTTGTTTGATGGTGAATTTGGATCTTCTCTTTCTATCGGTATTCGTATAAATGATAGAGCTTTGGCAAACCACATATTCATGTAACCCTCTGGGACCGCTTTTTCACCAACTTCTCCGCATTCCACCATAATTGTATCTAATCTTAAACCAGAGGTGGAATAAAATCTACCCTTTGCCAAAACTTGCTGCATTACCCTGAAAGGTGATTTATTTACATAAACATTTTTACCAGACTTGTCACAGTCCGAAAGTCTAGGACATTCGCAGCCTGAGATGAAAGTTGATGCTGGGAACTCCAGTGATATGTGACCAACCTCAGTAAGAGATATATCCACTGTTTCGAAATGTTGATGGAGCAGACATGTAAGTTGTCGAATACCATCGGCACCCACCCTCCTGTACAGACCAGTAATTGCATTGTCCATAGTTTCTTCAAATCTGTTTAGAAAATAATCGTGAAACTGACAAGCTGTACAAAGTTTCTGAACATCTGAAGATGAAGCATGAGTTACCAATACTGCGCCATCCTTTCGCACCGCTTGTAATATCTTATTCGACTTTACTGCTTGATTTTCAACAGGAGATGTTGTTTGTACTTTATCGGCTTTATAAGCCCTGGATGCGCGATGATCCATTCTTTTTGCATTCTCCCCAATACAGACAGACTTCCGTTTTGACTTTTGTCGAAAGGCCTCTTTGGTTTCTGTATGAATTAATTCATAAATCCATGCATCCACATTACACCTCCCAGCATTTCGATATCCGACGGTAGATGATCCCATAGATGAAACTTAGTTGTATTCATTGATGATGGACTATAGTCTTTAAATAACGAAAGTGATTTGAGTTTGAAAGATGAGATTGTTTTGCAAAGTTTCTGTATATCAGAAAAAGTCCAAGCTGGATGAATCTTTGTTATACATATGAGAGATGTCATGTCTACGTACATTGTGAAACAGGAAGTTTTTTCTTCCGATGAACTACTTCCACATAGTCTGTCACATATCATATGGCTCCAAGAAATGGGGACACTTGATCTGTCTATCTGGCTACATTGAATGAATGAAATTATTACGGGAAAATTTCCAGTACACGCATAGTGATATTTATTATGTAAAATTATTTTTTAAATTAATTAATAAAAAGCAGTGGAAAGCAGCGGAACCTCTGTTACTGTACCGGTGTCTATCTCACAGCTGTACAAATAAATACAGTAATCGGTGCGAGGGTAGGAATAACGGGAAAGTTTCCAGTACACGTATAGTGATATTTATTATGTAAAAATAATTTTTAAAATAATTTCAATTAATTTAAAAAATAATTTATTAAAATAAAAAGCAGCGGAAAGCGGCGGAACATCTGTCGCTGTACTGGTGTCTATGTGACAGGTGTACAAAAAATACAGTAATCGGTGCAAGGTAGGAACAACGATGTACTACTTACAGTAATTTTCCGGCAAACATTACATGTGAAAAGTTTTCTGAGTCAAATGGTTGACCCGTGTCACAGTGTATATGGATAAGTTCCAGTTACTGGAACGGTGAATTGTTTTTCATCAACAATCACTACCTCCTCCTATGCCTGCACAAATTTCAGTACAACCACAGTCGGATCCATCCACAACTACCGATACATTTCCTATTTACCATCTACAATAACAACAACAGCGCGATCATCGTCATCGTCATCATCATCGTCATCATCATCGTCATCATCATCATCATCATCATCATCATCATCATCATCATCTTCATCATCATCATCATCATCAACATCATCATCATCATCATCATCATCATCATCATCATCATCATCATCATCATCATCATCATCATCATCATCATCA
>JAULBU010048915.1:0-32807 GCA_032358235.1 Odonthalia washingtoniensis | reverse complement strand
TAAATTCAGCACACTGTAATCAAATGCTTACACTGTAAGCACCTCACATTTTTCGGGCTCCCGCGGGCTTTCGCCTTCGGTGGTGTTTGCCCTCCCAACATTACGTTCCTCTCCACGTTGGCGCACTTCTCAACAATCTCAATCGCAGTAATATACCCAATGTGACTTTGTTTCATTTTCTACATATTTTAATCTATTATATTATTAAAGAGATTATTAAAGAGATTATTATGTAATAGATTAAGGTATGTAGAAAATCAAAAAACACTAAACTAGAGCTTTATTATATACGATATTACTTATCTTATTATATATATTATTATTAATCGATTAAAGTATATAATAAATGCAAAAATATAACTAAATTGAGTGTACATTGAAATAAACCTGCAGTCAATAACATAATGCGCGATGAAAATACTGCCATGTATTACCACTATAATTCATATGTTGTAATAGTACATGACCGTGAATGATTCATTAGTAGTAAACTAATATTGTTTTTATTCATTTAATATCTGATTAAATTTGGTTATATATGCTTTTTTGTATGTCACATAAATTATGTCATGACTCATTTGGAACCAAGAAAATTGATTTTAGTGTATGTCCATCACGATACGTTAATGATGCTATATCTTTCTTCTGTTCTTGCAAGAACTGGTTCAGTACACATTGAAAAATATATTGTAGATGAATCTACTATACTCTGTGTCATTTATATTACTTCTTCATTCGTAATTGTTTTCTTACAGAGAAATAATTCATTATTCTCCAACAAATTGGCGGTCATTTTTTATTGCACATACAGGTTAATATAAAATGTCGATGAACTGTTTATTGCTTACTGTATAACTCTTTAACTATTCATGTTACATATGTTATTCAAGAAGATGTACTACATTTAATTTGAAAATCTAAAGGGCAGCATGCCACGTGGTGGTGATGTTGGATGGCACATTCATCTATTATGACATTGCTGAAATGTAGCGAAGAGCGAGCGTGGCACAGAATAAACGTTACGTGTTCTTACTAAAAAGGAGAGTAAGCGGGTTGGGGGTAAAGTAGGATGTATCCCGCACTTACACACGTGTATAACTTTCTATAATACGTGTACATCTGTCTGCAAGACAGTGGTACCAAGCGGATTCTCTTCCCTACAATTGCAGAAGTTGTCAATATCTAACTATGAGCCCGTGGATAGAGAAATTAATTATTATGGTAAATAGTGGCGGTGGGTTAGTTTGGTCATTTCCATTTTCAAAAAACAATGTTTATGGGGTTATTATTATTAATGGGAATTAGGAACAATAGTGGGTTTTGGCAAACGTAGATTTCGATACTAGTTGATAAACGCAGTAGTGTATCAACTATATTGATTGAATTTATCCACATTTGGAATGAACATTTCAATAAAAAGGCCTTTTTATTGACGAGATTTTTGCCACTTTTTAATACTTTTTGGCCTATGATGATGTATCTCAATTTTTTACAGACTTTGTTACACACACAATTGAATTGTGTTTTACTTTTCCACCGTCGGTGACTAAATCAAAACCTGCCGACGGCTGTACGAAAAAATAAAATGATGTGTTGTGTGCACCACACCGATTCCTTGAGGCATTTTTTACTTTTCCCCATATTCTCAAGGGAGACCAGCTTTTACAACAATCACTACTACTATATATAACAGTACGGATCTTCAACCCAGACAGACGATGAAATTTGATGCTCGACAACATCAAGTAGAACCAAATGAATCAACGCAAACAACTGTACCTCCCCCATCGCACAGAACGGCCTCTTCTTTGCAGACCGGAAGAAGAAGGTGGACCAGTCTGCCACCCGCTGCCGAAGTTGAACTTCTGAAAGAGATACTTGCTCATGGCGCTTACAAAGCTGTCTTCGGGCAATCTGATCTGTTGTTCACATCGGTTGCAACTAAAATGAATAACACAGGTATACTACCTTTTCAAATTCATGCAAAAAGTTGCAAGGATAGATTTAGATATCTCATAAAAAACTGGAAACGAATCGACAAAGCGCAACAAGCGAAGTCGGGAAGCACTGAAAATTTTACAGAGTTTGAGAAATTATGCTCTGATTTAGGCGATGACATTGATGACATTGTACTGGAACGTGACGTGGAACGAGAAAGAGTGGAGGTGATAGACGAAACTTTGATTGCTGCAGGGGAAGAAGTACGCAATACTGCAATGAATCTTCGTAGAAATAAAGAAGTAGTTGAAGAAGGATCGGCGTCACAAACGACACCATCTAAAAACGACTTGTTTCATGTAATGAGGACATGAGTACAGCAATTTACGCACTTGAAGATGCAGAGCAACGCAGGATCAAATTTTGAAGAAAGGCATGAGGGAAGGAAAACAACAAGTTTTACTCTTGACACCGACCGATTTGCGTTCGAAAAAACTGTACATGAATCGAACAGAAATTTCGAACATCGACGCTTAGATTTAGAAAAGAAGAGAATGTCGAAGCAAGCACAGAGGGACTTAAATAAAGCGATTGAAAGGAAATAAATTGTAACATTTCTCCGGGAGGTACTTTCAGGAATGAGGCCACGTGATTCAGAACAGTCGTCTGAACGCTTTTGTTCATTCAATGTACAGAAAGAATTACTCGAAACGTTAAGAGCAATGATAAAATCCTAAATCAGAAATGTTTCAGTTTACTGAAAACCGAACATACATTCTTCCAAGGAAGTAGCATCACAATTAAAGTACTGGCTGGTCTGCGATCCGTGCAAACAAGCTCTGAAATTCGACAGCAAGGCACCCATAATGTAATTTGAAGCAATCGGTATTATGCCGATTATATTTTTTTGATAAAGTCGATGTGTGTGAAATATTTTTTGATGTCTTTAAACCCCCATTCAACTGACGTTCTAAGTCTATTCATTTCGATGTTAAATTTTCGTTGAAAATCAGTTGAAACTGCACCTTGATATGCAATATGCTCAAAGCACATATGCACTGTCACCATATGTATAGAATTGACGTCCATTTATTAGCAACGACCTTTCAAGAGCTGCATCAAACTCGGAAGCTCTGGATAGAGTCATATTGTTCCATTTTGATTCTAACGGCCCGTACAAATGGAGTATAATACCATCCAGTAGACCTACGGATTGAAATTTAACGCCATTTCGTTGTTTATGACCTGAATATGTGGCTCTTTCAAGAACTCCTTTCAGTTTTGCCACAAAAATATGAGTCCCGTCTATGAATCCGACGCAGTTATCGTACGGTGCACCATTTTTTTCTATGGGTGCTGCATATAATTCAAACCTTCTCTGAATGCAATTGTCACGATAGTTCGTGATGAGGCCTCCAAATTTATAATTGAAAAATTCTAAGCACTCATAAAATATTTCGTTGGGCGTGCCTAACGACGTTCCAAACTCCAATTCCAGAGTTGACCATCGATTTGCCGTTTCAAGACGACGGCACATCAAACAAAATGAGAATATAAAATTGGTCCTGTACCTCCTTCTCTTTGTTACGTTCATTGCCAGCGGCCACTGCACAGTGCTTTCAAATTTTTATATATTTCCCTTCTTAAAGCGATAATTTTGAAGGCAAACTCTGTCATCGATTAATTCTAAATCCAATTTTATGTCTTTCAGTACTTTAGTGTCGTCCTCAAGAAGTTGCAGTTACTTCCTCTCGTGATTTATCCCTCTAAGGGAAACGGTGATCTAACTGAGGGATGCATCTATCCCTTGTGCCCATGAGACCATTGTTACATTGGATACAGCCCTTGCTTCGTGCTCACTCTTGTATGCATCGCGAATGCGCATGTCTGCGATGTTGGGGTGAACGGGTTTATAATAAATAATAAGTTTCGAGAAGGATGGTAGTATATAATTATATGACAAGAAGCACAAGCTTTTTCTCTTCAGAAATATATCGATTATTCTAGAAGGGTGGTCGTATATAATTATATGACAAGAATCACATGCTTTTTCTCTTCCGAAATTGATCGCATGGCGTAGTTAGTAAAATAACGGTTCAGGTTTTGGGTGAAGTTATTTCATAATTTATGATCAGCCTTCGGATGTGGAAGTAAATGTAGTTTTCTTCAGGTGTCGGGCGAGAAAATTATACCTTATTTTGGCCAGTTTCGGCATGACGCAATGAATTGTACTGGAGGAGAAAAATTAATTTCAATTTCTCTCGTATTCCTATATGCATGTTAAATAGTTTACATGTAATTGTCTCTGTAAAGTATTGATTTATAAATTTGTTATCAGCATTTGATTTTTCCAAAACCTACTTTTTATTGACTTTTCAATAACAGTTACTGTAGGCTTATTATCAACCAGTATTGAAATTTATGTTTGCCAAAACCCACTAATATGATGTCTCGATATCGATGATTGGAAAGAATCTGACATCTTAGATTCTTTCCATCATTGAACATGTAAAGTGTCAAAAGAAGGAATATGCAACGTGGCACATAATAATATGTGTGTAATGTGTAGCTAGGAGAGAGAAGGTCTCACAGAAGAAAGAAAAATGGAAAAAAGGGGGAAAAGATAATTAAGAGAAAAAATAAAGAAGTGAAAATAAGGGAAATAAAGATATAAGTAAGTAATCATTGTGAGGGTGTAGTAAGCTGAGAATTTCAAGCAAAAAATGAGAGAGAATGCCTCAAAATCCCTCGCGCTTGAGGTTCTCTGTTGTGAATGATGCTATGCTGGAAGGATCATGCGTAGCGTTGAAGAGAAATTGGTGGCGATGAGGAAGAAGAGCTTTCGTAAGA
Organism: Odonthalia washingtoniensis; assembly: GCA_032358235.1. Taxonomy (NCBI): domain Eukaryota; phylum Rhodophyta; class Florideophyceae; order Ceramiales; family Rhodomelaceae; genus Odonthalia; species Odonthalia washingtoniensis. Next base: position 28,019 of record JAULBU010048915.1, on the reverse strand, counting down.
GGATCAGCAAAATTGGTTGATGATGGTAGGTAATGCAATGATATTGATTTGATGGTGACATGGTGGTGAAGATGGTGCTGTTTTACATTGATATTTTTACGTCGCTTAGTTTTCCCGATGTGCATTGCTATGGCGATGAAGGTATTATTGTCGATCATGAAGAAGATTGGTTCGAGCGAAGAGGTTTAGAGTTCAACAATGAGACAAAGAAGCCATAATGCATCTTGTAAAGCCTGGTTGGCTGCCACATATTTGGCTTCAAAAGTACTGAGAGCGAAAGAACTTTGCTTTCGTGAAGTCCAGTGGATGGGCGTGCCATAGGATGTGAATATTGCGGCTGAGGTGGAGCGACGATCGGCTGATTCGGCGTAAACAGAGTTGGTAAAAATGTTAGAGGACTGTCTGTTGAAGCTTTGAATGTGATGCCGTCATGCATGGTGGAGTTGAGGTATCTTATGATATGTTTAATTGGAGAATGGAGAATCTTAGTCGGTTTGTTGATGAACCGAGCTAATCTGGAAGTAGCAAACGATATGTCTAATCGAGTACTGTCAGCAAGATATCGAATATCTTCGAGAGAATTCGTATACAGTTGTTTTTCCTTGTCGTTGAGGGGATCAACGTGAGATAATTCATCCATTGATGGTTTGCGGAGAAGTGGGGTTGTTCGTGGATTGGATTGTTGGAGATGTATCTTCGTTGATACTTTGTAATGATATTAGGTTTTGATAATTTGATGTCGCCGTTTGAGGCATATTACACAGTCCAGCCAAGAAAATATCTTGGTTTGCCAAGTTTCTTGAATTTGTATTTGGGCAAACCATGATTGTGAAAATAATTTATATAGTCACTGTTAGGTGCTGTTAAAAAGAAATAGTCAATTGTGACGGACACGATGATAGAACCCTTCGAAAGATGTTTATAGTATATGCATGGGTCGGCTTCCGACTGTCGATAATTGTTGGATATGAGGTGGACGTGTACTGCTGTAAGGTAGATGTTACCAGCAGGCTTAGAGCGGTAGAGATTGTTTTCAAAATCCCATAAGTGCAAGTAAGATATGAAAATGATCCGTTTGATACTGGTAGCTGTTTGACATAAACAGTATGTTGAGGGTCATATATTTCATGCGTAAAAGTAGAGGAAACGTCAAAATGACAGGTGGGATCCTTCAATTTACGAGCGTGAGAAAATAAGAATCTCGATGATGCCTTTTCGGCTGCATATGCCATATAACTCAGTGAGTTGACGTGATCAGGACGGTAACGGATCTTCGGTTTCATGAGATCTCCACAAATTGCGCATCCCACTTTACTTGTGATATTGTTATTTTACGATCGTTTATAACGGTACGTCATTGTGAGGCTAATTGGTTCAAGCTCTTTGATGCTAGGCAGGGTGTCATTAGGGGAGAGCCATTATATGACGCCATTACCATTTAGTTGATGTATCTCATGGTCGTGGGCATTATGCCATAGTGAGGAGTCGGGGAATTTCTGCATTTGTTTGGAGTTTTCTGGCGCAGGGGTGTCAGTGAGAATGGTGGAAGGATTCATGGCGATGGTAAATACGGAAAGCAGATCAAACAATAAATGATGGATCGAAAGAGGGGTGGTATGGTTTCGAGGAAAATAGTTTCGCGGTTAGTGCCAAGAAACATTATTTTCAAATGGAAGTGATTGATATTGTGGATGAATCTTACTGGTAGTGATATTGGTGAATGATTTTTTGTTGTTGCTAGGATCGAATATAGTGCCGATCATGCCAAAAGGCATGAATAATTGAGGGAATAGAGATATAGGCTTCCATAGTAACATGGGAGCTTTCTTGTCTTACTGTGAGGGATATGATTATATTTATATGTAGCGTCTAATAAAGCATAATCCAAGTAATTTTTTGGCATGATACTATACTATAACAGAGAAAAATCTGAACCATGCTTATCGCTGCAATATCATCACTCGCCTAGTAGGCGAGTAATGAGAGTGTAGCGTTTATTCGCTCGGCCTTAGAGTTGGATTGAGATTGATGAGGCGATATTGTTAATTGCATGGTGCCATTATCGATGAGGAATGATGTAACGGTTTTACTGATGTATTTTCTTGCGTTGTCGCTATGAAAGCGGCCAGGCGATTTGTCATGTATACTGTGGATGACTTTCACTGTGGATGGGATGATGTTGGAAAGTTCTGAACACGAAAGGATCGGGACGACAATGATGAATCGTGATGCGATGTATAAAAATGTGACAACGTGGAGATGACATCTCGCAGAAGGGGGCAATGGGTCCGGTTATATCGATTAAAGGATATTGACCTGGGGATGAGATGCCATCTCATATAGACCCTCCTCCAATACCAGTGGTATTAGAGGAGGGACGATATGGATGTTGAGCTAATTTTTCATGAATACATCCGGTACACGTTAGTCTTATTTTGAGGTATGGATATATGGACCAAACTCGGGCAAATGCCTGAATTTATGATGAAACAGAAGAGGGGTGTGGGTGAATGGTTGAATGACAAGTGTAATGCCATTGTTGAATTCAGTGTTACAGGAGATGGTATAAAAGATGGTACGGCAGCAAGGAGTTTCTGCATGATAGAAGTGGAGGCTAACGACTTAGAGTTTATCGTTGAACATGATTTAGGTTTAGACATTTTTGTGGTATGGAATGGAATGAATGAGTGGTTCGAGGTATGATTCGGCGAAGAGGATGCAGTGGAATTCAGTGGAAGGGATTGCTGATCTGTGACGATACTAGTAGAGAAAGAAGGGACTTCGAAATTTTCTTTATGTGATGCAGGTAAAAAATTGTATTAATGTGATTCCCATTTGGAAACGAGAATGGGAAGTGCAATTGTTTTGAGTGGCTTTTCAGGAAGGAGATATGCATATGTATCTGTGAAGACGACTTTTTTGATTTTGCGATTTGACGGACGGAGATGAGGGTATTTCGGATTTTAGGGGCCGTTACTTCCTGATGTAGTGCAATGCACTTCCCAAAGAAAGAGAAGGACGAGAGACGGCACTAAGGGTGTTCGGGGCCCGTTTCGCAGTAGCCTGCGTAAATGGCGAAGCACTCCACCAAAAAGGGGAGGGGATGGGTTGAGTTGTCGTTTAGGTGGCGTCCACCACAATATCGGTTTCTTCGATGATGAACTTCTGAAAGATAAATGTACAAGTAATAAAATGGCGTATGGGATGGTAAAAGTATTAGAAAAAGCAAGGAAAGGTAGTGTAGAAAAGAGTATTATACGAGCCTACCTCTTTGCACATTTACCAGCAATCGAGGTGCAACGATTAATGGACGAAGAATCCAAAAGCACAGCAAACGAAAGCGATACAAGTGAAGATGAGATACATGAACAAAGAATGGAGGAAGACACATCTGGATTGAGTATGGAGCTAGACCGGTCTGGTGATGACACAGGGAAATTGAAGTTGTTGACTTTAGCACCAATGAGGAAACATTGCAATATGGGAGCAGTGAGCAGAAAAAATAGAAGTGGGGCATTTTGTGTAGCAAGAAAACGAGCTCGTGATTACTGGCTGTATTTGTTGGCATGTGGAGGGATAACCAGTAACATGAATGGTAGAAGATGTTTCAGTGATGAGGAAATATGTAGTATCCTTCATTTTAAGAAGTGACAATCTACAAAATATGTCTTGGGGAACAAAAATGGTAAAGTGTGACGGTGAGGTAAGGAAAAAACCGTGTGTGATGTGGAAACTCAAGGTTGAAAGGAGTTTGTGGAAAGGGAAGTGAAAAGTAGTGAAAATAGAAAAAGGTTCTTTCAAGATTACGAGGCGTTACTGAATATTTGAAATATAATTATGTGACTCATATTTCAGATAATGAATTGGATGCCTTGCACGACATCCGTTTTGCTCTTCTAGGTGATAGAGGAACGGAAAGACGGAAAACTAGCTGCAACAAGTGCTTTGCTCCATTTGTGACTATTGATGAAATCAAAGAAATTTTATCCAATATGTCGCAAAATGGAAAAGATGTTATAGGAGAGTGTAAAAAAGATGATGTTATATAAGGGTCATATACAAAGGACATATTCCCAATCTAAGAGAATTGGGGATATAATGACAGAAGCAAAGATGGAAGAGACTGGAATGTCGTGCGTTATTTTCATGGATTATAAAATGAAATTAGAGCCTATCCGACATCGCGAGTCAACGTCTCAACTCTTTGGAAAAACGGGTATATCATGGAATGGAACTGCCGTTTTTTTCGGGCTACAGCTGAACAACAGAATGAAAATGAAAAAATGAAAAAGAACGGCGAGAGAGAGAGAGAGAGAGAGAGAGAGAGAGTGAATCGAAAGAGAAAGGGAAAGAAGAGATGATGAGACAATAACAAGAATGCGGGATGAAAGTGGAAAAGGAAATCTGACGAAAGATAATCTTGATGTATATTTTGTGGAACATGATGTTCACAACGATACAAGTCAGGATTGGGTTGAAACTGTTAGTATATTGGAAGCGTTATTGTACAGGGTCAGAAAGCCATTAGCTATGTGTGAAAATGTATGGATTATAACAGAAAATTCGCGATGCTACGAAAACGACTTATTTTCGGCAATAGGAGTTCAATTTTGTGAACAACAAGGATTTAATTTAAGAGGTATAGTTCACCCAGCATCTCAAGATGGAAAACATGGTCGATGCACATTTTGCGATTGCAAAACGGCATATTATTCGTTACGTTGATGAAAGACAGATGGATGTTATTGTGCCGGAAGAGGTTGTTGAAGCATTAACGTATGATGACGGTATTCCCAACACAGATGTTGGACTAATATCATCAATCGAAATTTTACGAAAATAGGTACGTGGATTAAAAAAAAGAAATTAGCACAAGTTGGAAATTATGGGGAAATGTGGTTTTCGAGAATAAGTCCAGGTCAGTACGATGTAATATGTTGCGAGTATTCAGGTGGGTTGCCGAACATATTTCGGTACGGCAAAGATGGAACAACTCAAGTGAATTATGACGGTGGGTTGAAAACATACAACTGCACAGCAAGTTCCAACGGGAATAAAATTGATAGCATAGGCAACATGGAGGGTTCTGATTCAATGATTGAACATGAAGATGTTTGTGATGATGAGGCGACGGATGTTGGAAATTATGAAGAGAATGTATATGACGGACGTGTGAACAGTACTGCAGAGGTATAAAATATACGCAGACTTCAAAACAAGGTGCTGTTAAGACGGGAAACAGCGTTATTTGTTGGAAAGGAGACTGGTCTGTCGATTGTATCAATGAGTGATATCCACTCATGGAAAAGGTGTCACTATATTGATGAGAAAACATCTGTTGCTCATATCACTGCTGAGTTAGAACTCGTAGAGTCTGAAATAGAAGAAGCAGAAAATCAAAAAGTTTTAATACATGAAAAAAAATCAATGACCGAAGTCATGTCTTAGCACAGGTTGATGAAGAGGAAACAGATTATGAACCTTGTGGGGTCCACGAGAAGGACGTGGTACCCCTGTGTGGCGGAATGCTACGAATTACACATGTCCCAAGTGTTTAAAACGGTACCGCGAAAGATCAAAACGAGACAGACATGTTATGAAGTGTAAAGAGGTGATATATGACAAAATAACTTTTAGTGTTGCAGTTGGTATTGCGTGTGATGCAATTTTTAAAGAAGGCGGTGTACTCAGGTATATACGTGGTGAGAAAAATCCATCGCTAATTTCAGTAGTTGTTTCAAATGAAATGTTTGATGAAACATTTTTGAAAGGTTGGGCATGCAAACCGAAGAGAGGGGATACTTTGGGTGTTAATACCATGAATGAATATGAAGCAGGCATTACGAAATGGTTTGAGTATGGTACAGCGGCACCAGGTGAAAAATGAGCGCTGCTGTGATGAGGAATGAAATACACGTCGAATATCCTCATCAATACAATGTTCCTAGTGAACAACAGATTTCTCGACAAATTAGTCAATTGACACGAACATTGAAGCAACGTACGATGAAGGAAGCGCAGGCAACAATTGCATGTAATGCTGGTTTTACAAATATAAATAACGGTATTGGTGAAAAAATTTGTACAATGAATGAAGGTAGTCTGAGAAATTTAAATGGAACAATAGGAGAAGGAATATACATGTTTACTAATGGATTAGTAGGAAGAGTGGGAGACACCAGGAAAACAATGAGAAAGTTGTACGCAGACTACATCATGAGAGTATTAGTACAACAACCAAAAATAGCACCACGTATGGTTGAAAGTGAAATGCTTTCGCAATTATGTTTGATGGGACTTACCATTCCAAACGACTTCTCGACAAGTGCGCAGATAGTGAATACGGTAGGTAACATGAAGAGTAAGTTGAATAAGATGTGACGCAAGGTTTTTTTTCCATAAAACATATATACCAGAATGCATAATATATATTTTAACAGTTCTATATGTGAAATATCAACATGACATTGTTATCCTGCTAGACGATGAAGTTATAGAACATAACTATTATCAATAATGGCACGGTAATATAATTTGGGAACAACATTATACCTTTGACGTTGATGTTTTTATACGTATTTATGATTTTGTTATATTTTCTTGCTGACCACTAAAGAAAGCTTAATCAATTTGTAATAATTTCAATGTTGACGATGACATTCATTGCGTGGTAAATGTTTCGAAAACGCATTGCATTTAACTCGTGGTCCCGTTATAAGTAATGCGTTTAGCCAGCATCGTTATTTGTAACACGTGGATGCTTTAAAAGTAGTGCGTCGCATGTGTTGCCTGTAGCCCCATTTATGGTACTGTGTAAATTGTAATTTTTCATTAGATTTTTTGTCATGTAATGCATTAAATTCATTACATGGAAAAACATATAATGCAAAATTTCGTCATCAATCGAATGCAACAACTTTTGGCAAAAAATAATAATAAAAGGGAGCTGTTAACGCTGTTAGTAGCATTTGAAGAAATTTTACATCAACCTAAACAGGGTAAAACTGATATTGAAAGAGAAAATGGAGTCGACCAAACAAATAGATATCGTATTGCGGCCACGTTAAGTGGAATTGAATGTCAGGAAAGTGTTGCACTTGCTCAGAAATTGGCGGGTGATGGGGATCAATACGTTTCCAGAAAGGCGCAAAGTTCTTTGAATTCTTTAGCAAGGAGACGTTTTACTTGACCAAAGTAGGATGAGGCGCTGTCTCCGTCTAAAACCTCCGAACAAGTCAATTTCAGTTGACAGAAACTTCCCATCACCTCCAAACCTCATCCGTCCCCTCCGTCCAAATCGAATTTTTAATCGCCCTTCTGAAGTACATTTGACAGACTTGGCCACACTAACAGATACTACTCCCACATCAAACCTTCCTCCTCTTCCATTCCCACTCCGACATTAAATTCACTACCTCCACTAGAACTTCTTTCTCGACTTCCAACCCCACCACCTCCACCGCTCACAGCTGCTGGAAACATTCTCCATTTAATTTTCTCGATTTTCCATCCAACTTTTCCAATCCGTAGCAAAGAATTGATCACCATTCTTTTCATTCTGAAACCGCCATGTGCATTGCTGCCCTCGTCATCTATTCTTGATCTAAAGTCTTCATCATCCCATGCAACAGTCATCTTATCAAGCAACATGCCTAGTCGTTTGTTACGGACTTGTACACTCTCAATCCATGCATATGTTCGACATTAACCGATCCGTACGACCAAATCATCGTTTTCCATCACAACCCGCATCACCATCCCAGGTTCACCATTATATCCTTGTTTAGCCTATGCGTCCTCAATCATCAGTTTAACGTAACTGTTTTCTTCACGCGCGACTCTCATTCTGGTTACAGATAGATTCATACTACCTTTGACAAGTCGAATACTGCCCTCTACGTCCGGTTCGTCCTTGCTTCCGTTCGAAGTAATTTCTCCGGTTGTTTGAATGTTAAGCACGAATGACTGTACCATTTTCATGTTCCTTCCTAACGATAATTTCAATCCATTAAACTTTATACCTTCGCTGTTGCCAACATCTCCATATGTTTCTGTTCTTTTCACACCTTTATCCTCAACCCTGCTAATTTCATCTTTCTTTCCTTTTCGAGGCATCTCATCAATGTTCAACTCTAAATCACCAATTTACGAAGATGGAATTATTGACGAAGATGCTGGACGTTCCGACGAAGACGAAGCTGAAGACGAAGCTGAAGGCGACGACGCGAACCCAACATTGCCAATAAATACAATCCCATCCGACTACAAAATATACCCTCCAACAGAGAGCTTTACCACCACCCCAAATATACCCTCCAACAGAGAGCTTTACCACCACCCCCATCACTGCCACACGGTCGGATACCTTGCTAACGACCGCCTTTTGAAAATCGACTCCAACGTCACCAAAAATCCATATTCAATCCCTACTCCGCACTTTGCAGCAAACATCTCGCTTCATTTACTTCACCAATTTCTCCTTCTCTTTTTATTTCGTCTCGGTGTTTCTTTTTGCCCGTCACTCACTTCCATTCCTTCAGAACCAGAAAGCAGTTCAACAACCGCTGTGCTCTTTTTCAATTTCTGTTCCACCTGTTGCTTATGCCATTTTGTCAAAAACATGTCACCTCCGATAGTTACCCACTTTCCCCCGTAACGACCACTAACCGACTTAAGTAACACAACGCCATTATCTTCAATGGTCATAGCACCTTTTAAACCTATTAAACTCTCTTCTAACACTGCTAGAGATATAATCCCATCAGATACACCCACCCTTCCAGCCTCAACAGGCCCTTCAATCGATCCTGATACACACAATTCCACATCTGAGTCACCACCCTCCCATACGGCTTCCGGGGCTATTTAATTCTACAAAACTAATCCATATTTCTTAACATCGACATTGGGGACAATCCATTCGTCATCTGAACGTGCTGTCGAAGTACCTAAGACAGCTTCTATCACTTGTCATATTGAAGATGAAGCAGTTTGCGCACGCTGTTGAAGATATTTCACAAGATAGAACCGTACAAGTGCGCTCACTGGAATGTGTAATCTATCTTTAGAATCTCCTCACTCCTTACCAGAAACAGTTGCGCTTTCTGAAGAAGATTACGATGGTGTCCTCTTCCTAACCCACGTTTGTTACCACTGTCAACATCAACTTCCACAAGTTTGCTAGGCGACCGTTTTGCAAGGTCTTTAAATTCATCAATCACCCCAGTTCCCAAATTCAAACCCTCCACCCTTTGTTTATCTGCCTCAGTACTTCCACTCATTCCTCCAATTCTTCCATTGACATTGAGCATACATTGCCCATTCACACACGCTAGATAACCGCGGGAATCTTGCACCGTCTACTCGTTTAGTGAAGCCTCCGTCCATATTAAACGCCCAAGTGCACGAGGATTTTGTCAGGTTGCCCTCTACTTCAAGCCGATCACTGCAAGCACCGCTAACTCCTACAGGAGCTCTATAGTACCTCTGAACAAAACCAGCGGCTGCATTTAGAACAATTATTTATTCATTCACTCCACCTGCTCTTGTAATTATCGCATCCACATCCGCTCTAAATTTTTCCTGTCCATCTTCACCCTCAAATGACAACGGTCTAAGAGTTACAACACTTTCTTCAAACAACCCTGACGCAGAAACGTTAGGCAAAGATATGTCTCCAATACACAGTCCTCTCCGAAGACTTCAAGTGAGAATGTCGTCTTCGCCAACTCATGTAACAAAGCTTGTAGTAAGATGCCACCTTTTTTAATCTTGTTATCTTCAAAAGAAGAAGACCATCTAGATGCTGCAGTGCTTGATGTACAGGTGATTCCAGTGCCCTTGGAATTGTATGTTAGGCTAACCTGCCCTGACAATGCACCCTCAACAAAAGATAATGACTGTTGTAGTGGATGCCTTTGTTTTGATTCTTCGTACACCTTCCTTGATTTTCGTTTTCGTTTCCGACACACCTCACCAATTTCTGCAACCATTTTTGATCAAAATAATTTTTAGACTAATCTCCCTTTCCTTCATAAAGTAGTAAAAGGCGTCTGTAACGACGTTGCTAATGAGTTCGCATTTTGCACCAGTTTTGAGACATCTTTAAAGTCGGCATGAAGAATGCCAACATTTAACCTCGACTCAAAATCGTCCGTAGCATATGAAATCATTGACGATGAAGATAGCTTCCCATACCGCCCGTCCATTCTATATTCAGAATTACGCCGCTTTACATGACCATTTATCAAACTGATTTTATCACCATCCCAAGCTATGTTTCCTCTGATGGACAACAATTAAACACTGCCAAAAGATGCTTCACGTACAATAATACTGATAAATTGAAGGACGGTGATTATGTGATTACGTTTCAGGAGGTGAAGTTTCTATTTGTGGTGGGTTTGGAGTCATTGTTGACGGTGACATCACTCGCACCGGGGGATTGCGAGGATTTGAGAGGTTGGTGTTGTCGGAGGTAGTGTCGATGGTACAGACGGTTCTCAGATAATTGCGATTTTTGTCGGTGTCCATGACGGGAGTTTGGAGATGGGTGGAACGGGGAAGCAAAAGTAGAGAGCTTTGGTGGGCGGTGGAAGGGAGAAGGGGAGAAATTGGAAGGGAGAAATAAAATTTGGTACACCTGGCCTGGTACAAGTAAATTTAAATTTAAATGATAATGCCACGATTGAGACGACGAAAGTAGTGTTTTCTAAATGTTTATCGGGGTGAACATCATTTTAGGGGTGTTTGGGGGTTAGGGGATTTTTAATATTAAAACTTTTAATTTTTTTCTACGTCACCATCCCAAAAGTGCCGAAAGCACTACTTTCACCGTCCTATACACACGGAATCTCACAATTTAAAATTTAAAATTTAAAATTTGAAAACATTTTAAAAACATTTTTAAGCATTTAGTACACCTGTATTGTTTACATGTGTATTGTATGAAATTGGGTCACCGTACTCTCCTCCTAAACATTTGTATTTTCTCATTCTTCTTCAACCTCAACCTCAACCTCTGTCAAGACCATGGGAGAGACGCACGATAAATATTTCAGCATTTTATCGTCAAACTGCTGCTCGAGTGCAGAAGTCATCTCTTGTGATTGACCGTGAAAGAAGATATCAAGAAGCGAATCAGTCAAATTGAAAGATCCTCTACACAAAAGGATGTGATTGTTATTGATTAAGGGCAATACATTATCAGTGAGGTTGCTGTGAATGTTGCGAGAAATGCGAGCGCAGAGTCAACAGTAATATTTCAGATAATGCATCATTAAATCATTACATATATATATTAGACATGAATATAATATCGTCATTACAATCAACATTACATACATCATCATCATATGAGCTGTGAAATGTAGGATCAGGTGGAATGATATGAAGATTATCAGTTGGTATACATCTAAAAGGAGATTCATCAGGTACGAACAGAAAAGGATTATTATTAACAGATGAGAATCACACAAAAGATTTACATTCAAAAGTACGTCATGATGCAGCACATACTCGTTGTAATCAGTTGCAAAAAATGTTGAAACAGGTAAAGGACGTGCAGTATTCAAAATTGCTGTGGAAAATGTATCTGAAACATTATAGTTTCAAGTGACGTTCTCCAACCGCGGAGAAGCGTTTTAATTTCACAGGTCTACGTAAAACTTTTCTTCAAAATGTCACCCACGTGTAAAACCTTTTCTTTTGGAAAAATGATTTTAATTTCATCCAAAAGCTTGATTTTGGTACGATCCACCGACATTTTAATAATACCAAAACGGCTCCAATTTCGATGCATATTCCGGAATATACATTGGAACAAGTAATTCAAAAATTTATGAAATACATTCATCTCATTCATTTATTACTTCCACCTAATAATTTAACATAATATTATAATATATGTCATGATTATACTTTTCATTACAACAGTATGGACAACAACATCTTCATAAAATCTTTAAAAAATCATGGTTATAAGAGGGAAAGTGGTTTGAATAATAAAGGGAACACAATCATCGCACATGTTGTAGAAGGAGTCGAAATATAACTTCTACAGAAAATGAAATGTATCCATCAGGTCCTGGTGTAGAGAGAACAAAAATAGTACTGGAAGATTACACAACACAAAAAATTCAATAAAAAATAATGCAAATGGTGGTTTACGAGCATTCTATCCCTGCTGACGGTCATCTAGACAACGTGACGAACATGATAAAAGAATTCGGCTATGTTAATAGTCATAATCTCATAATATTCACCGTTGATGTGAACAAACTCCCACATATAACACATAGTAAAAATTGTAGAGATTATACAAATCAGCTGGGATATTTGTAGTTGTGGATGGTATGTACAGGATAACTTCTATGGTTCAAAGTAGGGATGGAGATAAATCTTATAATTAAATTGAAGTAATTTTATGTACACGTAAGGACAGAACTCCAATGTCCAGATGTGACATTAACATGTACTGCACGAAGATATCTTCCATGTACAATATAGGAAAAAGGAAACAATGCTTAACAAATTGAAAGCGTGTAATGCATTTTTAGATGTACTTGTTAGACGAAGACCTGATGAAGTGTCAAAAGCAAGTCCATATTGGTTTCAGAAAGTCTTGCATAATTCTATGCTATTACCAAGAATTAAATTGGTTACATACCGCCCATATGCGTACATGCCCATACCAGTTTCAAGAAACAAGAAATCAGGGATGCCATTGAACTCACAATGTGTTCCTTCCCAGATGTGGGAATAAAAGCACTGTCGTATGAGCCTGCATTATGCGAAGAACCAACATTGTTTAATATGTTCATTAAGTATATTAAGAAAGCAGTTCATCCATCTCAAAGATGTAATATGTATAAAAATATGAAAAAGAAAACCATTAATCGGGGAAAGGCAAGGATATGGCTACACAGAGATGTTAGTACATTGTTCAAAATAGTTAAAGTAATTTGTTCAAAGCTTCGCGAATCACAGGAAGATCTTCTTCAAAACACTGTTACATTTCATTTAGATGGTGTTTCAAATACATCGCATTTACTTGGATTCATTACAGACACTACATCAACTTGGACAACTGTAAAGAGTGATAATCGTATCACAGTTCTTGCACAGAAAGTTGCAAATTTTCTTGAAAATATATTCGAACTTGGTACAGACATAACAGTAATTGTGAAAGAAGCATGTGAAATGGACACATGCATCGTACCTCATCCTTCTGAATTGTCCGCAGCACAGCCAAAGTAGAAAGTAATTTGGGGGTCTAAGAAACGAAAAGCAACTTCTGATTACATTAATAGTACTCCAAAAATATACCAAAGGACGACTCCATTAAAAAGTATTATCAACACTAATTCATTGGCAGTAAATTCCAAAAAGGATAGCGCCCATAATCACGTTGCTCTGATTCTTGGAAAAACACAGACAAAGGTTCTAGTAGTGACATTGCCAAAAAAGATGACAAATAACATAGTCTATTCAATGACCAAATGACACCAGTGGACAAAACACTATCTGGACGAGTCCCGGTGAAATAAAGTTTGATATGGCCGGCTTGGTTAGAAAACAGTGTAATAATCGTTATGAAACGTTGAAGTTATGTGTGCCGTCTTCGATGTGGAAAAGGGAGTCGTTTTATCATTCAATCATTGAAGAATGGTTGGATGAATTATCCATACCGAGATATCACCGATCCCATTCAGCATGTACATATCATACTATATTAAAGTTGCACATCCATGCCGTGTTTATAGCTGCAAGGGCCTATATCAAAGAAGAGTACTTTTGGGGAAACTTACTCTCAGCTATATCAGTAGACAAAACAATGGACATTAATAATACTTTAGACTTAGTGTCATCAAAACATCTGTCTTTCTCAATTGGCTACTTCACTACTGCCCGAACCGAACTCTCTCAGGCAGGGTACACGATAATGGAAGGGTTCTATGGCAGAATGGAGGTTTTAAATAATGGTAAATATGAACAGAGTCAGTTTGGAGTTTTTTTCATGGACACATACAATTTTTATTCAACACTTGGAAATGAGGACAGAAATGATTTTTGGGAGATAGTTCGTAATTCTCAAGACGCGGATTTTGATGATTCACTACATCATCGAACCATAACCTCGACATTGGCAATGACGTCCCATGGAGAATGCATCGCATATCAAAAAGTATGGAAGTCGAGAGCCAAACTGGAAATGTCTTAATGCATGGTTGGTCGTCAGTTGCGGTTGGCAACTTTAAAGAAAGGAACCCGTTGGGATGTTGAAATTCCTAATACTGGTGGGCGTTTCCTCAAAATTGTAGGAAAGGCATGGCGACAAAAACTTTACTGTGATTTTCCTTTCAATTCAGAACCCAAGGTGAAACCTGTAGAACAACCAGGTTACTTTGAAATGATAGCAGGGCCATCTGGATTTACAATCTGGATTGTTAATCGGTCTCATATATATGTTCAAGAAGATGAGAGTAAGTTGAAAAGGTTGTCAGAAGGTCTGGTTGCTCAAAGGTAATTATTAAGCAGTTCTCAATATTGTGGGCAAGAGTAGACTTGCTCCGCGCAGGAGCTGGTGCTGGATCTGGTGCTGGATCTGGTGTTGGATCTGATGTAAATTTAAGATACTACATTATTTTCTACCCAACTTCTAAGTCTAAATGTAATAATCTATTCTTTCCCAACAGTCTGAACCCTACATTTGCGGCATATTCTATTTCAAAGTATTATTAAACTTTCCTTGCTGTTTTCTTATCAATGTAACAGTAATAAACTACCGGTAGTTACATTATTTCATGTAAACATGAATTAATATATTTTGTATACCCACATTAACAATAGCAAAAGTGTAACGTGGATCCCCCTGTTATATATTTCAAAGTATAAAATAAGATCATAATAGAAGTAGCGACAACCCATCGCCTGTAATTGGACCTTCTTCTTTATCATTGGAGTTACACCCATTATAAATTTCGTTCTCGTCTCCTAGCTCTGGGACATGACACGTATTATAGTTTTCTTCAGTAATCATCGTTACCATTTTCTCGAATATTCTTTTCTGTTGCCATGGGGTAGGATTCAAGTCGGTTAGGGAAAGACCATGGTAGGAAATAATACCTTCCCATTCCTTACCTTCTTCCACACTAACATTTCTCCCCTTAACTATATATTACAGGTATACTTCCACCACACAAATCAATGCAGATGACATAACGTAAGCAGATTTTAAAATGTCCTTATTCATGCATAGTGTCTTACCCAGTCTAGACTTTGTTGATCTACCGCAGGACACAATTATCATATTCAATGCAACTTGGAGTATGTTAACAACACGGTTCAATGTGACTTTCTTCCTACATCTTTCTGCAGCCCGTTTCGAGGCATCAAATATAGGTATCCCAGATCCAGACATATAACTGCATTTCTCGCCACTTTGAATCTTATCTCCGCTCACGTCTTCAACAACTGTACTATCACAAATTTATACGCTGTGCTTCACAAAAAGAACCATGTGATTACAATGTTCATACATAAGATTTCGGTACACATTTTCATTGTATTAGAAACTGCTGCTATCTTCTATATTCGTTCTACATATTGGTATATTTCCAATTTGTATGGGTGAACCGTAATCATGATCATATTTCTTTGAAATTGATGGAAATTCTAACTATCCTCCTGAAATCTTAGTCGGTACATTCCACAAGTCATAGCATATCCAACTTCCTCGAAGAATATAATGTCGTTCGCCTCTCCTTTCGGGCCTCTTCGTTGTGTCTGTCGTTCCTTTCGTGTACTGCGTCCTCTTCCTTTTCTTCTTGATCACTCCTTTATATTCCCTTTTCCTAGATATAAATATATATATACTTGTGATAACACGTGCTGACAATTGGGTATCCCCTCTTGTCTTTACACACGTAATATCTACTTCCACACTATTTAGTGTGTTCGTAATCAACCCTGATTCGCGATTAGTGGTTGATCTCCGTTGATGCAGCCGTGCTACGAAGACTGATATTTAGCCTGATCCTGCGCGATTCGTGGCTCGATGACCTCTTCCTCTATACCCGGATCTGGTGGTCGGTGAAATTACCTGGTTGTCGCTCTCGCGTTTTGTTGGTTCTTTTATTAATCTGTTGTTTTCTTTTTCCTTTCTCCCGACTTGCGCGTCACGGTATGTATTTATACATGAAAGTGATTCTGCACATTGTGTGTCACACGTGTAGGGTCACTGTTCTAATTTGAACATCACACGTGTCGGGGTCTCTAAACATTGTATTTAGTTGGGGAAATGGAATAATTCAACGTGTAAATGATACAGAGAATGAAATCGGTCTACTGTAAAGGTAATTGTGCCAAGTCACTTATGCGACACATGTCGTGTCATGGTACCCAACGGTGGCCTGTTATAACGTGGTCTTATATGTTGAATGTGTAGATTCCCCCTCTTTACATGTCTAATGTTCGTGCATGAAGCAATAGTGTGTTATGCATCGCTCATGTTTCCCTTCTTCCGGTTTTCCTCCCATCCACTTTTCTTGCAAACAAACGAGCGCATGCGGTTCTCGACATATAATTCTAGCCAGGCTCCAGCATTCACGTAATTCTGACGTTACATCTGTATACAGTCTCTCAGCAGCACGAAGGCAAACGTCTTCTATATCAATGAGCTTATTAGTATTATCTATACTTCCATCTGAACAATTCATGTTCTTCTTTAAAACCTTCTTCTTTATGACCCGTTTATACTCCCAATCTTGTCGGACATTGTCAATATGGTCATCGGTGACTGATAGTAGCCACTTTGGTCGCTCAATATATATTTTTTGTTACTCACTTCGTTGCGATCTGTATTGTCACAACTTTTTGAAAACCACTGACTACTGGATATGTCACCTCTGGATACAGATTGATCGTCAGTAAATTGAGAAAACCTGTTCAACTGAACGTTAGAAACAGTAGACGTCCAGATCATTCGTTTCATTTTGCTCGCCTCAAACCCAACTCCTTTTTTCCACACACTTCTTGTCTGCATTATTCCTTTTCCAAACAATACACTACGGAGAGTGATTACGTATCTATCTTCCATTGGCGTATTCTATCTCATTTCCATATCTGGTTCTGAAGAAATGGTTGCGGGTCTATTTGATAAGTACCTTACAACTACACCCTCAACAACCTTACGAATTATTTTTACGTGAAAACATGTATTGTATTTTATCAACTCCTCATTATATGCAGTATTTACTTTAGTTTTATACCCTACGTTCGGTGATTTATGGTCTGCATTCCTTCAAGAATCAAGCGTATTGTTCGGACATTTGTTTTCAGATCTAAATATCCTCCTTTAATGTCGACAAGTTAAAGCCGATTGGCTTAATCCCTCTTTCCATCCGTCTCGAAATCTTATCAAGTCCGAACTTCACAAAATACTTCACTGACGAGTTAATTGGTAAGTTTTCTACATGGCCATATACTTCAAGGATTCCATTTGCAGATGAAAAGGAGGAGTAACAACTTTTGGAGCAAGCATTTCCTTTTCCATAGTTGGTTCCCCTGAAGGGCGTCTATACTGAAATCGAACATCATCACTTGGTCCTTTTTCTGTGGCATCATCCAAATCGATGATTGTATCATCAAATAATTCATCTTTATCTTCCGATCGGTCATATTGTTCTCGATACTTCTACAATCTCAGATAGTGCCAACGAATTTCTTCCATCACGCTCCATTTTACTTTTCTTCGATAGATGAGAGGGTGTGATGGGTGACTGACTTTTTCTCTTTCCAAACATGGTACGGGGTTGAACATCTTCATCATCTTCCTTGTCCATATCACAGATAATAACTGAAATTTTTCATCCACCAGATTTCGTAATAATTATCGATTGCTCTACTCTCTTTTCAATGACAAGAAATTAATGAATATCTATTCTATCAAAAACGAAACTGCTGTTCGGTGGATTAGTTATTATGCTCTAACTTGAAACGGAATGTGTTTAACTCTTAAAACTCTAATAGAAAAAAAATCCCTGGTACAGATGTTCTTAAGGATTTGGTTTCATTAACGGATTCGGTTTCTACAAAAAAACTTTCACCTCCAAAATTTTCAA
Organism: Odonthalia washingtoniensis; assembly: GCA_032358235.1. Classification (NCBI taxonomy): domain Eukaryota; phylum Rhodophyta; class Florideophyceae; order Ceramiales; family Rhodomelaceae; genus Odonthalia; species Odonthalia washingtoniensis. The sequence goes on along the minus strand of JAULBU010048915.1, from coordinate 9,897 downwards.
GGGTTCTTTTACAAATTTCGGAAAATCTGTTTCACTATACAGATCTGTTCACCATACATTATTAACTAAAAAGTCTATATCAACCTACCTAACCATGCAACCAGATCTACCAAACATGGCTGATTATATTGACGTACTATGGGTTCTTGACGACCAGGTTCAACATTGGTGGAAGACTACGATCATTGATTTGTACCAGAAACGTAAAGTTCGTGGAAAATTCATTGGAAAAGGAACAAGTCAGTATATTCCTGGGCCACGTGTTGATGAACACACAGAATACTCCGTACATTTCCTCAAAGACAATACATTGGTCATGTGAAACGGAAAAGAGATGTATCACACGATGAGAATTCTTGGCGTTACACTTCAAATGAACCTGCGCAAATTATTAATGATATTGAATGGAATGATACAAGTGTGGGAAATTCTTCCGCAACGTAAAAGACAAAAGAATCTATTACAACTTCTGAAGCATATGCAAGTATTCAAAAATCAAATTGTGAAAACTCTACAATAGACAATCGACTATCGCAACTAGAACATTTCTGCATTTACACACAACAAAAATTGCAAACAATGGATTTCAATATGATCCAACATCAATTAGTAACAATTCAACTCCAGCGTGTGTCTCCAGATAAGGATATCCTCGTTTCGACATCCAGAGGTTCATAACGTCGTGTACTACTCATGCGATTACTTTGTGCTTTCAAAAGATGTGATGCGAACGATCTCATTTATACAAGCCACATCATTAGATCCATTACAGTTCATTTTGAGTGTCCACTTCCTCTTTTTCAATGGCTTGTGAAGGATATCGCCCAATTGGGCATAGGTCCTACGGCAGTACATGGAATAGGTTATTTTCCCTCCCTAAACGGAATTCTATATCCTGCCCGTTCGGTGCCTACATTTAATGTATTGCTCGGATCATTACGATCACTATACGATTGGCTTTGAATAAGAGATATATTCGACCGTACCTTACTGATTTCAAAGGTCGGCAATACTGCCACTTCAAATGGAAAATTACTGAGGGTAATTTTCTTCATGCAGAAACAACTGATCCTACCTGGTATTTAATTGGATCTGATGTACCAAGCTCAACCTAATCCAAGATGGAATTAAATGGGTCTTATATCGTTAATGGTACTCTTCTTCGCCAAAATTCTGCATAGGAAGTTGGTAACAATCGTAACCAATCTCCAATTTCACATTACTGTTGTAATAGTAACGTGGATGGTTCTGGTCTTCCAGAAACTAACTTTGCGACAGCATTTCCGTGGGAGTATATGCACATAAAATCTGGTATAAACTTTGAATTTATTTGGCGACGTCATAAAAACTCAAGATCTGGAGGCCTGTCTTTGGACGTTACATCTTCGTTAGACTTAGGAGAAATAACCGTCTCCATTCCTGTTTTCAACGTGTCCAGTCATATTGCTACAGAATTGGATTCAATTTTAAGCGAAGCATTCACAGATAAGGTTCTGATCAGTGGAACAACTGCTGCACCTCCTCATCGTTTGCATGCTACAATCGAATGAATTGAAAGAGGAGAGAGAATGACATCGCAAATATTCCTTCCTTTGTTATATTTTAGTATAATATAATTTCTATAAATTTTACTCACTTTTCTCTTTCAATATTTTCATCTTTACCATTAGTATATGTAGCTTCTATTTTTACAATAATGTACACGTACGAAAAACTTTTCCAACTTTTCTGGTGCCAAAAAACCCAAACTTTTTACAACAGCTCTCTGTGAGACCTTCTATTACACACGTTTCATATACAACTGCACTGTAACATATGACACGTTACAAATTCATGCATTTAGACTCTTTAATGACTATTAAAGATCTCGATGATAGAAGGCAACCGGTTTCTATTTTCTTTCTCTCATCAATATTGTCACTCCGCACTCTCAATCAGAACGATGAAAATCTTTCATCTTCGGCATTACATCATATTCGGAACCATTAGATTACCTATCTCCTCCACATCTTCGGCCAAACTCCCTCATCTTCCTCATTACGTCTTTTTTGGTAAGATTCTTTTACATACCTCCTGCCCATATTTGGATTTACGTCATTTTTGGAGACATTCCTTTACATTATCTCCCACTACCTGCTTGAATTGAATTTTAAATTGATGAAACATACCGATGAATCACGAAAAATGTACTGACAGTGTGATTTCAGGAAGGGAAAAATTTTCCATTTAATATTTACCTTTAGCAATTTTCTTCTCTTATCGAAATCAACATCAGGTATACCGATCGACATCTTCTCTATTCTCCCATTCCGAATTCATTATTTAACTAAAAGTGGACTAAACATTCCACGCAAACCCCACTGAAAGAGAATGAAGACATCCGCAATACAACACAACGCCGATTATCTCGACCAGATTGGTACAGCCTTTACACACCGCAACCACACCTGACAACTGCTCCTGTTACAAATTTCTCCGACCTACCATCTCAACAAGAGGATCCTCATCCCACTACTACAAACTCTGAACATGTTCCACATAGCAATGTACAACAATCCGACCGTATTGCTTTTAATGTTTCTGTCGACACTAATAATGGTAAGGGTCATGTTATACAGAGACAGTTGTCTTCTACATTTGAAGATACAGGTATTTCTCAGCCCCCGATTCCAGTAGATTTATCAACAGATATTGATGTTGATCCACCTACAACACTGGATCCAATATTAATTACGGAATATAACCCTTCACCATCTTTTTTGCAAGCGCCACCACCGCCCTAGGAACCAATATAAGGTGAAATATTTCCACATCCTCTCATATATCCATCAACATGCAACACACTGTCGTGGTGTCCTTCCAATGATCCTCTAAATGGTTCAATGCAACAAAACAGAGATTCAGAATTGTATATTTTAACTTTGCGTAGAAGAATGAAGCTGTTCTGTTACTTCACCACTTTCACCATAGTATCTACAACTTGTTGTACGAAATAAGCTTTGAGATCATATATGGCCTTACCTACTTACAAAACGGCTCATGAGCTTATCTGGAAAGATTTACGACTACGTTGACTCCCATAATCAGTAATTATTGATTTAAAACATCCTGATCAGGCTATTAACGAAACAAAACGAAAGAACTCTAAGAATTTCGCGAGTATAATTCTTCCATAATCTTGGGCTGAATACGATGTACGCACAAATTTTTATGATGAGCAACTGGTAAAACCTTCTGATGAACGAATTGGCCCTGATATTGAGTATTCAAACATATTTAAATTCAGGAAAAAATGTCAAAATTGGGTCGGGTCCTCACAATTTACAAAGAGGATCCTTTCCTTGCTAGACTCACAGAAACTATTTCATTTCGGATCAAATCTACACCTACATTAGTTGATTTTTCACCATGGTCACATTGCAATGTCACCACAACTGTGGACGGATCGCCACAGAGTTCAATTAAATATACCGACTTATTGGGTGAAATTGGTCCTATTTTCATCGTACATGATGGATCGCCATCAGAGCAAACGTTTCAAGAAATAATGAACTCACAGGCAATGAAAACTGGTACGGATTCATAAATCAAATTACTGCGTAATTACAACTCGGGTTCAACCACAGTGAGTTGTCCAACTGTCTACACTTCCCAATTAGTTTACTGATTCTGCACCTAAATCATTTACCAAACACCACGAGGGATCCGAGAGAACACCATCAGGTTCTTTTTCTCTGTTCAAACCTGGGGATCTATGTGTTTTCTTCTGCCCAAAATCTAAGAATAAAAATGCGAAATTCTTATCAACAGATTCCACTTCCAAACTATTTATTTTCATTGCACGTCACTGGGAGGACGTCGAGTACGCCATTCCCAGACAACAATTGGTTTGGATTCAGATTGATAACAATGGAAAATTAAATTTTCTTGATTCAGTATCAGTTACTGGTATGCCTAAATGATTACAGAAATCGTAACAAAACAGAGATGCTTACGAAAACAGAAAAGTACCTCCTACATGTGAACGTTTGGAAAATGGTGAACGTTATATTCGACATCCAATACTTTTGTATCACAATGACTTTACGGCGATTTACACTTTGTATCCACAAGTATCAGTAGGAGATTGCTATTTTCTTTCATTATCTCTTTGGTATGTAACAAGGTCTTGCCCAAGTTCAGTCCGTATATTGTCTTTAACACCGCCAGAACATAGTACCTGTGAGGTTTTGAAATACATTGCCAATGATATCGTCACGGGTAATACTACTGGTATTGAAGCAATGGACCTATATGGTGAGAAAATCAGAATCTTTTTAGATACTGTCGGTTTTGTCTCCGATTATCCTGCTGCATCTCCAGCTCTGGATAACAAATCACACTCAGCCCACGCCCCATGTACTGTTTGTAGTTTCCACAAACATGTCAACCAGATCGGGTCCGAATTTGGATATTCTACAACAATTAACTCTCAAATTCCTGCTTACATTAGAACAGCTAATCGCTCTATTCAGATACGTCGTAAAGTTCTGACAAAAGATAGTCAAATTTTGCTTGGAATGAGGGAGGGTGATGAAGATATGTTACTTAAAACTCCATTCTTCCGACTATACTTTGCTTTGAAAGGTTGTGATAGAGATCCCCGGAACACAGAAGACGGAATACCATTTAGTTATCGAGATTTCGATCCATACATTGCCACAGCTGCGGCGCCTGACCATTGCATCATGGATTTAGTCAAATGCGCCATCGATGCCTATTTTTCACAGTTGCAAAATAAAGACGTCAGGCGGCAAGTTGAAGCTTTAATATGCACAACAATGGGTGAAAATGGTTTACCAAAGCAGAAAGCAGTTTATAGCTTAAGTAGTAAGAAAATGACTTCTATGACAATGACTTCTGTTTTTTGCGTTCGTCTAGCATTGGATCCAATCGCCTATATGTTCATCCGTAGGTCTCCGAAGAACAACATTTTGATCAGGCTGTTACGATAACTTCAATACATTCTAAATTTTCTATATTGGTGGCCGCGTTCGGAGATTGACGGATCGGCCTTTGAATAATTTGAAGGAAATTTCGGGTTCAAGATACTTTCAAGGTTAAATTTGAACAAAATTATAGAATTCGTCAATATTGTACATTCTCTTTGAATTAGGGATCGAGATCTCGGCTACATGATGGATAAACCAAATCTTCGCAGACTTCTGAAATTAGGAATTCATGGTAACTTCGTTTTTGGGCACACTAGGACAATTTGCAGAAATGGCTTTGGAAACAGTTCATCAGGTCTTGAAATAAGCATTAATTGTTAACACAAATCACGACAAATATATCACAGCAGTATTTCATGTGGCATGTTCGGATTGACAACGTCGACTTGTTGAGGTATTTCATACATATCAACTATCGCAATCGGAAGGGGATCAGTAGATAACTTTGAAAAGCATGGCCATATTGTTTCTTGGGGACGAGGCGGCAAGGCTGAGAACAGATAATTAGTCTCACGTTATATTATTACTTGAATTGGAAACACATATTAAAGAGATATTTTCAGAACCGTTGTTCTCAAACCTTTTAGATAGATCTACCTACCAGCTACTAATAGAACGAGAAGGAAGTATGTGGATGTGGAAGGGTGTTGAACAGCCTCCCCACCACGAAATGATCGAAAAATGTAAGAGTTTGCTGAATTATGTCACGTACAACAATGTTGCAACCATATCCGAGTTCTGTTCTGCAGCATATATCCTGAAATAAGAGAGGTTAACAAAAGCACGGACTTACCCATATCACCAACTCTACGTCGAAAAAGTTGTACAGGTGTGTGGTCGACAATCAGATCTGATACAACAAGTTTGTCAAGTTCATGACCGTTCGGATCAAGACATATCAGAGACTACGGTCGCCTATTTTGCAATAGTTGGTATTATTTCAACTGGATCTCATGATGTATGGGCGATTTCCTTGCGTCTTAATTAGAAAACAAAAATCGGACGTTCGTTCAACGCAACTATTTCAGCTTCCATTATTCAAATTGTCAAACTAAATTCTACCGTACGCAGAGTCGCTGTCCTTCACTGTTGCAATGATCGGTGTACACACGACACATACTAAAATCGAATTAGGCACAGTGGAACGGTCCTGGAAGGAGAAGGAGTATTTATTTTATCTCGTCGGATGGGATTCGCACCGCGAATGGCGTAAAGCAAAAGGAAAATTCGATAAATTGATTTGTTTCTGTATGTATATATCGTGTGATACATCGAAACATAGATACATAAATAAACCGAGTTTTGTCATATCGTATACTATATGCATTCCCTTTATAGCTTTTCAAGTAATTTGAGGACGAATTAGATGTAATACGTCTGCAGTACTACTTTAATGCTTTCGATTCATTAGATGTCATACGCCCGCAGTACTACTTTAATGCTTTCGATTCAGTAGATGTAACACTCCTCCAGTATTACTTTAATGTTATCGACCTATTAGATGTCATGCATCTGTAATGTTACTTTAATCTTATCGATCAATTGGGTGTAATACGTTCGTAGTGATATTTTCATGTTTTTGACTCATTACGGGTAAGGCGTCTGACGCGTTACAAGTAATACGTCGAAAATATTACGTGTACCTGCTCTGACACATTAAAATCATGCGTAGAAAACATGAAAGTAACACTTGATTACGAACCACTTTGTAACGCGTCGAAGGATTTTACTTTTGAAAAAATGAATTAGATTTACTGTTTGGCACGTTGATTGTAATGCGCCAGACGGGTTATAAGTAATTCTAAATAAAAAATAAACTTACGCAATTTTTCCAAATTTACCCGGCAGTGTAGAGTCTAAACACAACATAGTTAGCTCCATCTACCTTCGTCTTAAAAATGCTTGCCAGTCTTCATCAAGTGCCATATTAGCTCAACAAGCAGGCAGATGCTCAAACGACATATACGGATCTAATATTCTCACTAGGAATATTAGATCCGTGTACTAGTAGACCCTTCGATATCGCAAAAGGATTTACACGTCCTGTATCATCTGAACCATCATATGTACCACAAGATTTAATTGATGCACAACTAACATTGACGGCGAATCGAAAATTAGCACGAATTCTCTCTTCCAAGTCACCCACGGATATTGAGCTATCACCGGGGGACCTCCTGGAAGTTTACATCAAACAAGACAAACAGAAAAGAGGAAATTTCTCTCACCTTGGGTGATTTTCGATTTTGATCCAACTACAGCCTCCATTACTGCTACTGGATGTAATGGTCGCACATTACGTGCTTCAGTCGAAGATGTACGTCATTTTATGACAGATGTTTCCTTTTCCGCTACTGTTTGTCGAGAAAACGAGGAGCTCGACTCGGATATCCAATAGTTAATTGCACAAATGGCATCCAACTATGCAATACCGACATTAGCTACTTCGGATCCAATTCCCATGAGTTGTACAACATCACTATAATCTCCTCCATTGTTCTCCGATAGCTACCAGAGTGTTCTTCCGAATATTGCAGACAAGATAGAGGTACTTTGGCCTCTTGAGAAATAGTTCTTTCGAGGTATTGTTAAATCAAAAACTTCAACTGGAAGGTACAACATCAGCTATGACGATGGTGATAAAGAATGTATTGAATTGAATGACCAAGTATGTCGTCATCAAAATGTACGAGGAGATTCAAAAGATGGCGAAGAATGTCTACTGAAGCAACACCAGTGACTCATTTAGCTCTTAGTGCAACAGTTTCCAGCTTGACAAGTGATATACAAAACATTATACAGCAGATGTTCAACCGTTTTGGTAATTAAGCTTTTCTGAAGAACAAATTTCAAGGATTTCCTTCTTACCTACTCATAAACTTGTTCAACTTAGAAGAAGCTGATTTCAAGAAAACCGTACAATGTACAGAAAATAACAAGATACCAGCCAACGCTAACATCATCGGATCTCATGCCATATTCAAGCTCAAGCACAGTGACGACAAGAAGCTAAAGCTAAAATCATGAATAGCGCCCTATGATAATGAAGATTCAATCCTAGATGATCTCCATAGTGATTGCTCTATATGCAGTCCAGTTGGTATGAGAATTTTACTTTCAATAGCTACAATTAAAAATTGGAAAATATCAAAGTTGGATGTCAATACTGCCTTTCTTCGAACAAGAAAATCAATTAGGGATGTCTACGTCGTTCCACCTCGTGAGAGTTCCGATCGTGGTAAAGTTCTTGAGCTGTTCTTAGCTGCAGCATATGGTTTGTTCAATGCTAATGCAAAGTGGCAGGTTTCATCAGATTCACTCTTAATTGGCATTGGATTCACTCAAATCGTGCTCATCCCACATCTTTTTTACATTAAAAAAAGCAATAACTTAAGCTGCTTGCAAAGATCTTGGACAACATTACCATAATCGTTACTCCTTCAATGGTACAGATGGTTATTAGGTATATATATAAACGCTTTAAACTTGGTACAATAGCACATGGTCCAGGAAATTTACGATTCTTCGGTCTCAACATTATTCAACATGGTGACTACAGTATCGAAACCAACGGAAATTATAAGTTGAATGTACTCGAGGCGTATCCGATGTCACGAAGTAGACGTAGTGAAATTGATGAGTCACTCAACTTAATTGATGCAAAAGCATTCTCGTCACTAAATAGTTCCATTGGATGGCTTGGAATTACTTCATCTATTTTCTGTGCCGCGATCGCGAGTCGCATGCAGGAATCAGCTCTAAACTCAACTGTAAAACAACTAATCAACCAAATAAATGGGCTTCGTCTTCTTAAAAGATTTGGTACTTCGATTGCGTTTAAAACTCCGCCGTTAGATATAAAAATGTATATTCTAGTGTTTTCAGATGCTGGTCGATCCTGGAACAATAGACAACTGTGTTACATAGCTGGAATATGGTTTGGCGATTTTTCGAACAGTCCGTGTTTCATTTATTATCATGGTACTCACACAAAGCCAAACGTCCCGTTAGATCAATTGATGTTCCAGAATTTCTGGCAGCTGGAGAAGCAATTGACGGAGGTAAAGTACTAGCTCAAGCTCTGTGTACAATTACGAATCAACACATTGATGTAATGATTGCACTCGACACAAAAGATCTATTTACTTCGATTTACACTAAAAGAAACAGCATACATAAATCTATACGCACAGATGTGAATGTTATTCGAGTTCGAGTTCGAGTTTTGGGACGATAATGAGGTTCTTTGGATCCCTGGTCGTATAACCTGGCTGATCCTGGAACCAAAGAAACCAGTCCTTTGTTAGATGCTCTACAGGTAATGATGTACTCTGGTGAAATTCCTATCGACTTTAGTGCACGTGAAAAAGCTCGCAGCAACAAAACACTTGGGTAATACAGTATGAAAACAATCATCAAAAAGAGGAATTTTTATGAATTTTTTATGATTATGTTTACACTTCCATGACTTTTATATTGCCAAATTGTTCAAGATGGAAATTGGTTTTGGTTTTGGCTTTATCATTCTCGTTTGGCAAACTTGCCAAGATGGGAATCTTTTCGATTTCAATTAATTACGTTTTTAGACAGCAATGTTTGATTAAACGGTATGTATGAAGGAGTCAATTTTGGTACGGACGTAATCAATTAATTCATGATTTTTTAGGAAACTTTACATGCATTTTGTGAAATGGGGCTTTTCAACTTGGTAAAATACCCACATGGATCTTGCAAGTTATTCTCCAGCCGAACTTGTCGTCTTCTATGTTCCTTGTTCTGTTTTATCATCGCAAAACGTTAAGTTTTATTCTGTTGTCATTTATATATAAACATGATAACTATTATCATGTCTATCTATTTTTGAATCTTGCTATAGTATTTTTACATGCCACTTATTGGCATGTGC
>JAULBU010048904.1:0-13213 GCA_032358235.1 Odonthalia washingtoniensis | reverse complement strand
GGCAACTCAAGTTTGGACCGCTGCGTGCGTTCCATCTAGCATTCAACGAGGCCACCCAGCCTACAGTAACTATACAGTATCAAGAATGGAAAAGTTGAGGCAACTTGTGCTTTTGGTAGTAAATGACCCCTCTAAAAAACGTCCATTGTTACTATGGCATTGACAAGACGGTCTACGATAGAGCGAGAAAGCAGTGTGACCAACTGTGAACGTCTCACGAACAAGACCGTCACAAATGGTCATGTCTCGATTCCTTCGTTTCTCCGTTCATTCGTTCATTCGTTCATTCAATGGGTTCAGAAATAAGTATTTATCCCACCATCCGTATAGAACAGAGTTCAGAACTGCTTGCTTTTAATGATCAGCATTATACCTTGTCAGCAATATAGCTAGATTGGAAATGACAGACTAGACACCCCGCACTTGTTGTTTAATTCGTGTTTTTTTAGTTGCCATCGTTATTAATCTGATTGGATGTAGGTGGTAACATGTGGTTGCGGGGGAGGGAAGAGAAACGGAGCAGGAATGAGTCATTTGTGTGATAATAATCAGCAATATTAATCTGTTCTCCTTTATCAAGTAGTTCCCATCTAAGAGTCCTTTGAGAACTAGACTGTCTCTTGGGTTATAATTCCATAATTCTTCAATCCGAAGAAAATTTGCTATCCTTTGTAGTATTATTTTTTTTTTTTGAAATGTGTTAAAACAGGGTCAGAACTTTAACAAGGAATATCAGAACCTGGGCATCATATCTAGATAACAAGATAAAACCATCCCAACATATAGTAACTAATGTCCCATCATATCAAACTGGTCTGTTTATTTTTTTATCATTGGCTACTAATCACAACTTTCAAATTCATCACTATTTGATTTCACCAACAATTGCCGATCCCATCAATGGAATAAGAATTTTGATGTTGATCATCAATGTCAAAATCAACGTTAAGGGTATAATTTAGTTTGATCTTGTCTCATACATGTAACGATCAAACAGAAATATGTTAATTAGTTCTAGGAAGTAATATATCAAAAAAACTACATGCGTCAATTCCCAGTTTGTATTCTAGAGCATTGGTAGTCCCGAAAACCTTGAACACGATGAGTCATAATTCTCCCGTGGTAATAACGCGTTCCCGGGAAACAATAGTTATGGCCTCGGAAATTCTGATGCACTAAATGTGTCGATGGAACTTGGGACTTGGAAGGAAACCATTACAACATTCATTACGATGATAATCAGTCACTTTCAACTGATTCTCTACAAATATTCGATGGAAGTACAACGCAGCGAATTAGACAAATGAATGAGCAATTTACAAAACAAGAGATGGCCGAACTCAATAATATATCTGTGGACACAAGTAATACTTGAGTGCAAAGTCTTCTTGAATCTCATGGACTTCTCTGACTACATAGAATAATCCCAATCTAATATTTTGAACCAACCAATCATACGCGGGGAAAGGTGTCGGTTCAGAAGATGCAAAACAAATATGCAAATTTATTTCAAACATTCATCTTCTCAAGGAAAGCTCATCATCATACAAGTGGACACGAAAATATAGATCTATGTTTCAACCAATCATATTCTTTTGCCGGTTGAATGTGGCCTCATACTAGTCGCTCTCTTGTTTCTATGCATATTCCACTCTATCCGTTTCAACCGTTTATGCGTCTGCATCCTGTTGTCAAGCAAAGAAGAGTCTTCTCGTTAGCTATCCTGCAAAGCCAAGTCTGGTACCACCATTTTTGACTAAGACGTTCCTGATCACAACAAACCCCATTTGCCATGGCGTTCGTTTTATCACCTCGTTATCTAATCGGCGTGCGACATGTCTCATCCCCACTATGCACAGCTGGAAAACGTCATCGCGCTACTGTATGTTCACGGCGTCAAGGATATCCGGCAATTATGACACTATCTAATGCTGACGGAGTACCAGATGATTATTCACTGGAGAAAGAAATAGCACGTATTGAAGGTATGCGCTCACGATTGGAAGGACTCTTTGGCCAGGATGACTCAGAAGTCGAGAAAATAACCAAAGAAAACTTTGATGGGACATCCCTACGAAAAGCAATTGTTAACCGTTGGGGGGTTCAATATGATATTCAACCTGCAAAATTTCACAACAGAGTTTATGTACAGGTGCGATCACCCTTCTCTTTTCCTTTTGCAATATCACGAAAACGAATTTATAATTTGTCTGTGCAGTATGACTGATTATTTATATTTTTTCTTCTTCTTCGCTGTAAAAAGATAATGTGGCGATATTTCGAACAACAAAGCTTTTACATGGATGAGGATGAGTTTTCAAGTCACTGTGAAGCCATGTCTATTTTGTTAAAACGATGGAATGCAGTTGATTACTTTCTGGATTATATCTCCAACATCAAAAAAAAACGTAAGCTAATATAAAAACTCACCCAAATAGTGGAGCCAACCTGGGTTACTTGTCAGTATTTGAATACCTTTTTCTATGTGTGATTCTAACAAAAACTCAATTGTTTTTCCAACTCTTCTTCGATATCCTCTCTCCAATTTATAAACCTTTGTTTCTCGGCCAAAGCTGTTGTTGGAATAACGATTAATATACCCATTCCTGGTATCGATGCTTCGAAGACGCCTTTCGAGGTATGAACATTTAAAAATATGTAGGGTGCATATAAATAGATATACAAAAACAAAACAAAACAAACTGGGGAATTATGCTCGTCGGTTGTGAATAAACGCCGTCGTCCTTTGCGCTTTGTAGCATCGCGTCGAAGAAACTAATGAATTCCTTTTCATCCAGTCTGCAGAAAGACTAATGTTAATACGGTTACCATCCATTTTTCGTTCATGATGTAGGATTGCCCAAATACCGGACACTGTCATGGGCATAGCATTATGCTTTTGGCATATCCTATTTTTCTTGCACCAATAATACTCCAGAGAATAGACTCATATATATATATATCAAGACGTAGATCTCTCAGAATTTTTTTTTTTTGGAGATAAGAAAGTTTTTATGGAGATAGGAGATAGGAAGATATTCTATTTTTCTCCATTTTCGAGTTTAGTCTCCAGAATGAAAAAGTTCATAAACACTTACAACGGGCGCCAAAGATCCGAGTTGACTATGTTGAACAAAACTACCTCATGAGGATGTTTTGGGTCAAAATTTGACGAATAGCAAGTTTAGAACAAATCATTTGTGGTAGCATCCAAAAAAAGGAAGGAAGAGCACGCGGGAAAAGAGAGAAATTGAAATTGATCCGGCTTGTCAGGAAGAGGAATGTTGATTGACTCACACGAATAAGTTCGAATGATCTTTTGATGTAATTCCCAAATTTCCAATATTTTCAAAAAATCTTGAAAAGCCTTACAGCAATGGGCCCCCAAACCAACTTTGATTCACTTTTCTGTCCACTAAGCAACTTTGGATGATCAACATTTGGGATTTCTTCAAATCAAGATTTTCAGTTGTGAAACCACTCCTGACCTTCCTCAAAAATATCATCTCCACTCTTCTACGAAAGCCTTCAAAAAAGATTTATTGATAGCCTCTAGAAACAAACAACAGACACGTCTCCAGGTCCTCCATTCAGACTTCCTCACACCATGAGAATGACTAGCTTTGCGGTCTTCTTTTTAGCGGTCTTCTGCGCCCATATCTGTCATGTGACAGCCATTAACTTCAAAATTCAACCAAAGGAAACACTCTGTTTCCATGAAATCACTCATAAAGGTAAGATCACATCTGGAATCAACAAGCGAACGTAGATTAATCAACCAATTCTTTGAAGAGCGCAGTGATAAACAAAAGATGATTCTAACGCCATTATTCAACATCGACGTTACATAAACCAGGTAATAAAGTACTGGCTTTCTTTGATGTTCTGTCATGGGGGTATGGCGCATACATATATGTAGACGTCAAGGCGCCTTCTGGACATGAAATCCAGAAGTTCGATGCTGAAAGCGAAGGACGTATCGATTTTGTTGCTACAGAGGATGGTGAACATAGTTTCTGTTTCCGAAATGCACAAACGGAGACTGAAATCTCGTTCTGGGTTAACACTGAAACTGATTCAGCACTTACAGATGTCGCTAAAGAAGGTATGATTTTGCCCTCTAATTTCTTCTTGTTTCTGACCATTCAACTAAATGTACTAATTTTTCTTCCAACATTCTCGAAACATGATGCTAATGGACCTAATGTTTTTTCCTTTCTCATTTGTATTTGTCAACACAAAGAACATGTGAATGATATGGTTTACAGCGTTGAAAAATTGAATTCTCTGGTCAGCGCAGCCCGTGTAGACCTGGAGGCATTCAAGGCTCGAGAACATTTCCATCGATCAAGTAAGTTTTCATTTTACTATTTCTCAAACAACAGAAAACATCCCCCTGATGTAATAATATTAAATGACATTTTGAAGCTAACCTCTACTTATTCTTTTTTTATTATTGCATTCAATTGCTTTGGTTTCTTACACACAACCAGTCGCTGATAAGAACCGAAGGAGAGTAACATTCTGGGCCATTGTTGAATGTCTTCTGATCCTAGCCGTCGCTAGTGTTCAGATTATGCGTATCCGCAACTTTTTTGAATACAAACGAATGGTTTGACATTTCTTTATCAACTATTATCATTATTAAAACTCAGCAGATAAGGCATAATTTTAACAAAATTAGTGTTTGTCAAGAGGGTGATAGATAATTATCGCGCAGACTGAGAAAACGATATCACAGTGAACTGTCTCAGTCTGATCACCGCTATTCAACCAGCCGATAGCGAGGAACAATTAGAGCATAGCTGAACCTATACGTCTGAACGTTTGCATGCGCAATATCAGATGTAGAACACAATGATTTTTTGCTGGATTTCTCACTTTTTCATACACCAAACCTCGACTTGACGACATACGTCTTACGTCTTATTCCTTGATAATACGCCACACAAAGTAGAGAACTAGATTCTGAAGGAAGAACGGATTGAGACAGATGAAATTTTGAAGAGGACGAACGGAGTGGCTTGGAGGAAATACGGAGGAAAGTTTTCCTTCCATAAAAGTGTATGTCGTGATCAAAAAAATTACAACTGCCAATACACGTAGAATGTTTTGCCTAAAATAATTATCTCGTTACCATTGTTTTCATCCATAGTTTATCACGACCGCTTATGATTACAACATGAGCATTCAAGCCTTCTGCAGTCCCCTCCACTCTAATCGACTGCACGCTTCTCCACAGAGGTTGATAAATTCGCCTTTGTGCCTTTTCAAAATGACGACAGCTATTCAAAATACCAACGAAGAGAGATTTGACATCTTGACGGAAGATGGAACTCCGAAGGGGTTTTCAAAACCCCGTTCACAGGTTCATCGTGATGGTGACTGGCATCGCTCAACACACATTTGGGTCCTTGCCTCTGATCATCGAGTATTGGTTCAAAAACGAGCCGTTGGAAAGGATACATTTCCTGTAAGTGCCGAAAAAGAGGACAAAAAATATAGTTTATTTTAGATTTGAAGCAAAACAGACTGAAACTAACCTCTTTTCTCGATTTCAAAATTAATATCCAACTGATATGTGTACTGAGCTTCTTTTTTTGAACAAAAGGGACGTTGGGATATCTCGGCAGCGGGACACATCAGCGCAGGGGACACAAGTTCACCTGCTGCTCGACGCGAACTTGAAGAAGAACTAGGCATTGCATTGAAAGAAGAGAAAGACATGCAATTTGTCATGTCAGTGAAGGCGACTGCGACAGGCCGAACTGATCGATATGGTGAGTATGTTGATAATGAAATACAGGATATTTACGTCTATGACCCCAAAAAGACGGTGCCATATACGGAATTGATATTACAAGAAGAGGAAGTGGAATCAGTAGAGTATTGGCGATGGGATGATTATTGTAAAAGATGTAATGACGGGGATGAGACTCTTGTACCGAGGAGTGAGATGTATCGCAGTTCATTCTTCCCATGGTTAAATAATTACTTTCAAAAAAATGAAATAACTTAGTTATATCACTCTTCCATTTTCTTTCTGTACTCAAGATTTTGTCTTCTCATAGTACCAGTCGCTTCTTGTATAAATGAAAAAGACTTCTCATGGACAGTTGATCCATATTGCTTTATCATCATCCGCTTCAGCAATGATTCGAATGATACTTTGAAAGTACCATAAAAAATATATAAAGAAGAGAAATTTTGAAACAGAAAAGTAGATGGTTATCATTAATTTTCGATGAGGTCCCATATCTTGTTGACGTAAGTGGACGGAGGTTGATTCAAGTCGCATTTGAAAGGAATGACATCAGCATCATTGTCAACCCGCGGAGTCTTACCAACAAATCCTTCAATAACGGTGGAGCTATTTTTTTTATGAAGGGTCGCTGAAGAAACACCAATAAGAAGTTTTCTGACGGAAGACAGAAAAGGAAGAAGATCAGTTTCTTTACGTCTGAGTTCTTCCATTTTCGATTTAAGTTCAGCAAGATGTTCAGCATTGCGTTGCCTTTGAAATTTTCTATTTTCATTTAAAGTAAGAAGATCATCTTGATCATTAATTAATTTTTTTCCTTCGACTTCAAGTTGTTGAAGTTTTGTTTTAAGGTTATCAGAAACAGTATTGTCTGCATATTCTCTATCTTTTTGAATACGTTCTTGTTCTGCTGAAATATATTGGTTCCGTGCATCGCACAACAATTTTTTACGTGCGCGGTTTAACTCTTGGTTCGTATCTGATACTTCAGCCATTACGTCAGTTAATTCATTATAGTCTGTTTCATAAGACTGTTCTAACTTATATAACTCAGCCATCACTTCCGACAGTGATACGGGTGGGTTGGAAGATTCGTCATATTTTTCATTTCGCATTGGGGTGACGATTGTGTCAAGGTCGAAGTCAGATGACTGTCGCGACATCATAAGAACTTGTCGTCGTTGATGAAAAGGTAGGCAGCGACGATTGTTTTGCAGTGGGACAAGCGAGACTTTGGGTGGTGTGATGAGAATTGCTTGAATGTACGGGCACGGTGCACTGTTGAGGTTGGTGGTTGAGGTGGAGAGGTGGGAGGAAATGAAGCTAGGAGGTTTAGGATGATTGGATTGGAGGTTTGCAGCAGTTTAGAAGTTTAATTTTGAGAAGAGGAGGGAGCATTTTGAATTTGAAATTTTGAACTCAAAATCAAAATCAAACCGTTTCAAAAATACACTGACACGTAGGCCAGTCTAATAATATAATATGTTATTAGACTGGCCTACACTAATTGTTATATATAATATAACTAATTATTAGTGTTTCGTAACTGTACGGTTCTTGGCAGAATCTAATCCACATTCGACACTGCGAATACATTAACCCCTGCGAAATCTTATTCATTCAGATTAACTGGCCTGCACCCTATCCATTCCATTCCCAACAGTCAGCGTCCCCAAACTCCTTTTTTCATCCATGGCATTCGTCACTGCCATCCCTCTCACCCGACCGTCTCAGGTATCATCGTCACAACGAACACTACTAGTAACCAGTCAAGTGGAGTCATCATCCACCGATGAAACCACCGTACCTGCCGTGACCGAACAAGATGTCAAGTCCAATGTCTGCGAGGGATGTGGTCTTGAAGGAGGTCCGTCCTCTGGGTGCGATGGGGGTGGCCGTATCATTGGTGGTCTGGGCGCCGTCGTTAAATGGTGGCCTATCAAAGCGTACCGCCCATGCCCACAGTTCTTGAAAGCTAACAAAACTTACAGGCGAGCTGGTCAGTCACTCGACGAAATCGCATTTGGGCGTAAAGGTGCAGGTGACGATAAGTCTATCAGGGATCGTCTCGGCGGAAAATGAATGTCTTGCTGTTTTTTACTTGTTCAAATTCATTTCGCTTTGGTACATCCTGTTTAATCTGTTGTAAATCGTGTTGAACGATGGTCGTCAACGAAACGTAATCCTTTTGATAGGTCGTAAACCGCTCTGTCGAACTTCCAATATTTTTATTTTTATCAGAACACAATCAATCATGTTCTGTTTTAATAGTTATTCCATTTGTACCTTAACCGTGTTCCCGTTCTGAAAAGAGATCGATTAAAAGGGAGATTGTTTTGTATCATAATAATTATTTAAAAGTTTCTGTTACAGGTGTCATAAAAAAATTTGTCCTAAAAATTTACACAAAATTCAAGATTGACATAAACCAATCAGATCCCTTTTCGAATGAAACAGACGACGTCGGCCGTAGCAACTTCTCAACCCAATAAACTCCCACGCGATGACTCTCACACCTTCGGCGATTTGTGGTCCAAGCGCCAGTTGTGCAGACATCTTCGAAAGGTAGGTTGACTATCATCAAAACCGCTCTCAAATCTCTTGAGATCGACAACTGCCCGAAACTCTCTTACCGTCGTCATCGCAATCCGAAAATTGTACTAGAAACGCGTTTTGTTACACGGCCTTTCTTTGAACTTTCCTTCCGAATCGTCACACACGCTTCACATCCTATCAAAAATTAGCCATGGCAGCCCGTCGCCCTTCTAATTTTCGGCCAAGCTACAGCCGTTGGGATCGTCGCGAAATCGGCCTTAAGCCCGAAAATGCTCTCAGTCGCGTTGCCCGTAAGTTTTTCTATCTTTCTTAATCTGAGATGTTAAAGCACGAACAGCCCTTCTTTCTATATTCAGACAATCGTGCTGCAATTTCGATGATGCCATAGATTTTAAACAAACGACAAAACTGACATTCTCGAATACAATTATCCTTCATCAAACCGTTCCACGATGCTGTCTTGTTACCCTTCCCATACCCATGTGAAACTTCTCCATCTTCTCATATCCTCACATCTTAGAACTCATTGAGGTTGGAGAGATCGAAGTTGCTAACAGAGCGTTATATGATATCATTACTGACAACCAAACTCGTCGCCGTCAATGGAGCAAGACTTACGAAGGTATCATGATGAAGCTCATGGAGCTCAGTGTTCAACTACGTGAATCTGGTATGGTCAAAGAAGCCCTTCACAAGTATCGTGCCATGTGTATGCAGTCCAATGTCGCTTCTCTCGAAGAGGTTGTTCGGTTTCTCGTGGACTTGGCTGAGAAACGTACAGAAGATGCGCGTACAAAGGTCGACGAAAACATCCTCGAGGGCGCAGAGGATCTTGAAGATAGTGCAATGGAGACACCTGAAACTTTGATATTAGAAGCGGCTGGAAACGCATTGACGAAAGAAAGAATTGATCGTCAGCAGGTTGTTCCATGGATGCGTTTTTTGTGGGAAGTCTATCGCGTCGTCCTCGATATTGTGAAAACCCATAACAAGCTAGAAATATGCTATCACAGTATGGCAAACCGTGCATTTACTTTTTGTATCAAGTACAAACGTTTTATGGAGTTTCGGAGACTATGTGATATGCTGCGTCAGCATTTGAGCCAGTTGATGAATAATCCACGAGTTTCTCCTAATGATGTGAAGATCAGTGATCCGGATACCTTGCAAAAGTTCATGGAGACCAGGTTCACACAGTTGTCAACGGCCGTTACTTTGGAACACTGGCAACAGGGGTATCGTACCATTGAAGACATTCACATGATCATGACGATGGGCAAAGCCAAGGCAAAGGCGAAACCGCAGCATATGAGCGTGTATTATGATAAGCTGATGCAAGTATTCTGGGTATCTGGAAACTATTTATACCATGCTCATGCGTTATACAAGTTATACACATTATCAATTAAGCAGAATCGAAAGTTGTCTGCCGATGACGCAAGGAATATGGCATCGCGATTGATGCTGGCGTCATTGTCCATCCCTGTGTATGATGCTCAATCTGCCGTTCTATCCGATTCATACGGAATTCTGTCTGATGTGTTGGGAACCCCTACAAATGAAAATGCATCTCGCCATGCACGTATGGCTTCGTTATTAGGTTATTCTTCAGCCGCGGAACGCGGGCCCTTGATTTCAGAATTGATAACAAAGGGTGTGCGCGAAGCTGCCCACCCTGAGCTCTTTGATGTCTATGATTTGCTTGAAGGAGAGATGGCACCCCTGCAATTTGCAGACCGATTCAAGAAAATCCTCACCTTTGTTGAAGCACACGAAGTGCTGAAGGAGTACATTGTGCCGTTACGTCGTGTTGGTATTTTCCGACTTTTGGAACAATTGGGTCGTGTTTATGATGTTATGCGATTGGATGACATGAAACGCGTGGCCTCGTTCACGGACTATACTGAGGTTGAAGAAACCGCTTTGACTGCCTTGAAGACTCGATCTCTTGCCGTTCGATTCGATTACCAAAACCAATGCCTCCGATTTGAAAGTGAACTATTCTCGACCGATGGTATGCGTAAGCAGCTTGGTCGACTCGGTCGACGAATGGCTCAGACATCGAAGATGTTGACTGAGGGTGCGAAACTTGCTGGTAAGAGTGCGACTGACAGCGAAGTGGTTGCGATAGCACTGGGAAAGAGTAGAAGGCAACGGAGCGTAGACAGCTCACAATGGGTGATTGAAGAGTGGGGGCACGAAGGCTCTAAGCATTTTGTATCGTCGGAATATCATCGAAAAGAGAAAGGAAGAAGCGGAACGATGATCGGCAGAAGCTATCAAGCAGAAGAAATTGGCTACTGCTAGTGATTTGGCATTGAAAGAAACTAGACACAAGAAAGAAGAGCAGTTGCGATTGGAACAACAGAAAATGTCAAAGCCACCAACACCATTAGCCTTGGGCACAGCTGGTGGTACTCGAGGGTTGGTCGGTTCGGATGCGCCGGCTGTCTCATCTGCTCAATGTGATGAAGAGAGGACGGCAATTATGACGAAGGAGAAGGTGGATGAATTGAGACAGTCAGATGATTTTAAGAAGCGTGTCCAGAAATTGGCCGTGCATTTGAATCATATGGTACTTGCGATGCGGAAGGAGCAATGGGGCATGTTGAAGGAAACCCATGAAAAGGAATCTACGCAGCAGTCAAAGTTGATGGAGGAACTATTAGAGAAGGAATTGGAAGAGGGCAAAGGGGCCCATGCTCGTGATCTGGAGGATAAGGGTAGAACAATGAGGATAATTCCTCCACTGAAAAAATATTTGAGTGATATGATGGGGACGCTGGCGATAGTTTATTACAACGTACAACAAAATGGAATATTATTTAATGTATGTGATGCAATAGCAGTAGATCTTGAACAATGTGCAATTGTAGCAGGTAATGTTATACGTAAGATGAGTTTTTATGATCGTAATGCAATAGCATTATCATCATCAACGGAATTATTGAAATTAAACGGTATTATCAAAATTAACAAGTATAATGATTGAAGATATAGGAGTAGCTGCAAATTTAAGAGGTGGATTAATGGAGTCATGGATTAATATATCACCTTATTTAAATTCAAATCAAGGATATGGTGAATATTATTTATTAAATTTTTTCATACGATTATAAGACCCATTTAAAGAAGGTGCTGACGCAAGGAAACTGTAGGTTCATCAAAGTTTGTGTGAATAGAGTGAAATATATCGGAAATAATGATGATGATGATGAACAAGATGTTGTTGGCATGGCTGAATTGGTTCGAAGATCGAGACAACTAAGCAACAACAACGAAATGGAGGATGAGGATGAGGAAGAAGAAGAAGAAGAAGAAGGGCGGATTGAGAGCAAAGATGGGAAACGTGAACGTGGTGCGCATAGTAATTACACAGATGGTGACATGGTCTATGAGCAAATGGTTTCGTCAATGATCAAAGGAATGGTTGCGGAAGTTACCGGCGGCCGTTCCAGAGCTGTGTACGAGAAAGATGCACAGGTATGGGTTGAACGTGCTGGTGTGCAGGCCTTGAATCAATTTGCACAGCATTGGGTAAACTCTATCGGTTCATGAATTTTGTTTTAAGTCGGCCGGTCAGACGTCATTATCATTGTTGGACCCAAATCATTGAGAAAAATGAACATAAATACCACAAAATCAATAAAAACAACTTCCAAAGCATTTTCGGAACAACAGGTATTTTTCGTAGATGTTTTTGATATTTTTATGACATGATCAAAAAAAATTTACATATGTCAAATCCATTTCCAGTAATTTCGAGACCGGGGCTCGAAAATCCCAAAATGTTTTTCGACAAAAAAAAATTTACAATTTTATCCAAAATAATAAAAACGGAAAATGAATGTAACATTTAGTGTACTTATTGGTCGTCTTAGATCATATTATACTACTAATTTATCAGTGTAATAATTATTAAAAATTTTGGAAATTAATGAAAAAAAATTGACACAGCGCCCGAAAACAGTCCCGAAATAACCCTAAAATTTTACTTTATTTTTCGGGCGTTTTCGGTAATCGAAAAACAAAAATGTTTTGGCACTTTTCGAGGATGAAAGATACAGACGTAGTAGAGCGACTGGCGATCCAGCGATTCTAC
This sequence comes from Odonthalia washingtoniensis, assembly GCA_032358235.1. NCBI lineage: Eukaryota > Rhodophyta > Florideophyceae > Ceramiales > Rhodomelaceae > Odonthalia > Odonthalia washingtoniensis. Next base: position 794 of record JAULBU010048904.1, on the reverse strand, counting down.
GGATAGCTGCAAAGTATTCGTATCTGCATAAATTCTGGCTCTTATTCACTTATCGAGGTACCTTCTGTTTTGACCTGTTAACGCACATGGACGTATCGGCTACCATTTTGGCCTCGGCTACCGTGTTGTTTTCGACATTTTGCGTTGGACTGCCTCACTCTGACGTTGGATCAACCATTGCTTCGCCCCAAGAAGCTCATTCAACTCGGTGCGGTAGTGCTGGGATTACAACTAGGTTGTCATCATGTGAGTCTGCTTAGCCTACAAGTAGATTCCTTCGCCATTCTGGCCACGTCTGTTCAAATTCAAGGGCTCAAATTCAAGTGCTCTGAAGCTGGGATGGTCAACAGCATGGCATTGAACATCCCGCTTTATTCTACGGACGACCGCTTGGCGACCCTTCTTCGCAAATGTCAGGCTCGCTGCGCGTCGGTACGGACTGGTTGTTCCCATCGGTCCTCAGAAATAAGGGTCCTCCGTCAACTCCTATGTCCGTTTCTTGGCTCAAATATTTCGTTAAGACTCATCTATTGGCCTCTTCCTTTTGTCCCCCGTTATGGATGAAACTAACAGGGCGGTTGCTCCGAAGTGGTGGTTTAACAGCCGCATACGCGGCAGGGATTCCCACCGAGAAGGTAATACGTCTTTCCAAGCATAGTGACGAGAACTTTCTTTTTCGCCACTACGTTGACACGCTGACCTCGACCTCCCCAGCTGCACTGTTCTTCTTTGACCGCTTTCAGCACTCAAAGGCTGATCATATCAGTCGCGCATAATTGGTATACATAAGCGGC
>JAULBU010048893.1:0-13213 GCA_032358235.1 Odonthalia washingtoniensis | reverse complement strand
CAAAACACTACGAATTAAAGCTTGATAGTACAGTTTACTCTCCGCCGGCCGTTTCGTATACACATACGAAACACAGTGGCTTCACGAATAAACTTGGAATTTTCCCTCCGCATCATCGATCGCTTTATTTAAGCACCGTTATATAGAATCCTTCTTAAAACCGACGCCTTCACCTTACCAACAAATCACCCACGGATTTGTTATACAGCAAAAGTTTCCAGTAGCCGTGCGAGAGGTCAAAATGTGGGAATAAAATGGACGCCGTGAGCGTCAACAGTTCTATTTCCATCCTCGGCATGGCGTAATGGTGAGGAAACGTGAAGCAGTTTACATTACGTAACTTTTCCGTGAATCAGAACATCGAGGGTCACAGGTTGGGAACCAAAGCAGAGCGGAGGTCCACCTTGCAGCTGAGTTGGTGTAATCCATGCCGGCGGAAACCATATGTGAAGCCATGTCTTTGAGGAAGGTGCACTGCTCATCCAAGTGGTTATGGAGCCTGACTTTCACTAGGAAAGCATCCGTGCCCAAGTCAATATGGAGCGGTGGAAGGTGTGCACAAGGACCGTGAGAGTAAAGGACGTGGAAAGGGTCAATATTTTGGTCAGAAATTTACCAAAATCGGTACCATTCGTCTTCTGGTAGCCCGTTGCCTCGTGACTTTTGAAACATGCGTGTGCAAGCTTCGAAGACCTCCTAGTATTGGGATGCGTCCAGGAAGAAAAGCAGTGAAGGTTGCGGACCCAGAACTGGTTCCGTTCGTGTGTGATAATAGTTCACGCGCTGGCGGTCACGCGCAAGTTGATAGGCTGCTGGAGTATATTCCTGTCCATTCTGGCAGTCATTTAGTTTCATGTGCTGCATGCGACAACGTTTGTACTTCCCTGTAAAAACGGTTTATATGAATTATGTTGAATTAGTAAACTTCATATGTCACATCCATCGTTCAAATGGATGGACACGTTCCGATATACAGAAAAGGAATATAGACATATCCAAATTGCGAGGTCTAAATTTTGGGACTATTAACCATCAGAAATTGCATCTGATTGATAACCTCCCAACATATATGGAAAGAACATGAGTTTTGCTATATATGAAGAGAGATTTATGATCATTAAAAGGATATAGCTGACGTTTCTGAAGAAGATGGAATAAAGGATTTCACTAATCTTCGAGAGATCCTCAGTAACAATGGATTCAATTCGGAAAATTCCAGACCAGTGCAACTTCAAGTTACAGCCTCAGCATGAATTTTGAATTAAGAAGTTGTCTGTCTTTGAAAAATGGGAAAACGTTAACAAAGTTTTTAACCGAAGGAGTAGTTTACTATTTTCTCAACGCGTTATCACAAGAATCGGTTTTAGGGGTTGAAACTCCACGGATTGGATAATGTCATGTTTGAAGCAGATGTGGAAGAGGACTTACCCGCGGAGTACGGTTACATGCGGGTGTGGTTTTCAAATATTTCAATATATTTTCGAATTAATACCAATTTTGATGGCGAATGGTTCGACATACAAAAAAGACAACATTGTCCAGTGTACAAACTACGCTTTGAAGAAGAGTTATGTTTTTCAGCATTATAATTATCTGAGCGGTGCAAAACTGCCAACAGATTATATAGATAAGAATATTGGGCTTTTCGGAATCAATTGGAAACGCCATGAGGGAACAATGGTCTCAAAAGTTTCCCGAACACAGTACAGGATAATGCTGACGGACAGTATCAGAGGGTTGGTCAACATTTTACCTGTTGATGGGAAGATGTGATTACTGCAAAAACTGAAACTGAGAAATATGAGTTTTGATAAGTTGCGGAGTGTTGAAAAGGTGTGAGATTCTGATCTATTTTATTTTAACAGATTTTTTCGACCACCGGCTGAACTATATGATGAAGATGAACCTCAGCATGAGTAGGTGAGAGCACGCCATGAGAATGATGTAGTAGAGCAGGAGTAATACTGAATAATTTTACATTATTGATGAAGCAACTGGAAAAAATAAGCTCTAGTTCTAGAAGAAGTTGCCCAGATTTGAAAATAAACTTCGTTTATGAATAATATGAGAGAATGAACCGTAATCAATAACCTCTATGGTCACAAAAGGGTGAATACATTGAAAAAGAGAGGTTGGTCATGAATTGGAATGGAAAAACATAAACGTAAATGGAAAAGAAGCAAAAAGAGCAAGATATCAAGAAAGAAAGAACCTAATGAAAACAATCAATTGAACAATAAGCAGTCTAAATTTCTGAAACATAATTCCAGGCAATGTAATCATCTTCTAGATCCAACCTCTGATATATGGGATTCTTGCTCCTTTATATCTGGCTAATTACTGATAAAGAACAATATGATGTTATAACATCATAATTTTCAACATCACTTTCGTTTTAGGCATGCAATAAACTATCTTCGCATAGAACTTGCACGTATTTTCTTAAATCCGTCGTGTCCATAATGTAGAAATAGGATACGTTTCAATATTCATTTCATACAAATATATATTACTTCGACTTTAAAAAGATGTGGTAATGACCTTCAGCATGATTGTGAAAAAAGTGTATATATTCGAATATTGTTGTTTAGACTCTGTTTTACTTATCCTTTCATCCGCACACTCTGCTCTAAAGCGATCTGTTCAGCATCATCTCACTAAGAATATTCAAATGAACCCACCAACTATTTTATAATTTAAGTAGCAGCCAATGACATTAAGTCCATTACAAAACTGTTCACCTCTTTTGGAATAGTTCAGACCTTTTGAAATTTTCTTGGTGATGGTACGACAGTTTATATATTACCATATTGACCTTCTTCTTGTTACCCCTCAGATTCAGACTTGAATGAGCCCACTGAATTTGTTATGATAGAATCAAATCTGATTAGAGGCACGATAGTACTTGTGTCCCTTTCTGTTGAATCAAATGCACGATGAGCACACAATAAGTTTAGAGTCACCTTTTTCTGAAATAGAAAATATACCAAACCATGAAGGAAGCTTCTTACTACTCTTTTTTTACATTCACTCACAAATGACATCATCCTCAGCGGTCCGCCAGAATGCCATATCTCGATCATCTTTTTCATTCACTTTGTTCATCTTGCTGTATACTTCTTTTTACGTTTCCTTTTCAACTTGATGATCAAAGTTATTCGAAGAAATAATGTCTTGAATATCGATATAATGTAAAAACCCCCCCTTTACTATTACCTTACGGATGCTAACTCTATTCCCATACACTATCTCAAACCTCTTCAAAACTTCCACACTTGTCGATGCGTACTCATAAATCTATTTATTAGGTTATTGAGAAGCAGTAGATTATATTTTCAACGAAGAAAACTAATTGCAGTGACCAATGAAGTTTGAAACAGTTCTTTTGTACGAAGTGAATAATTCCATGTTCATTTATAACACCATATGAAACTTCGAAACATAGATTCCATGTACATATCTGCCTCCTTATTCTGAAATTCATAGACCCATAATGGAGCGCCAAGTGGATGACGTCTTATGCAACTTTTAAATTGTTTTCAGATTTACTCACTCGGATACAACATCCTCTCCAATCAGGTACGTTTACGTCACCATTTAAAGAGTCGTTTTATCTATCTGTCCGAAAGTTGTGACTGTTATTAACTTCATCATCTAAAACATTTCCGAAGAGCATGTAATGTCTCGGCGCATATCAAAGAACAAAGCCTCTGTAACCTCATATATATATATATATATATCGATGGATCTATGATGTCATCTTGTTAATGTGTTGACCTACATAGTCAATAACAGAAGAAGGTTAACGATTCGAATCATTCTCCTTCTTCATCTCTATTAGTGTAGTTGAAATTCCAGTATTGACTTGTCTTGTATTCCTGTACTTTACACAGATACAGCGGAAGTTATTCAACTTTCAATTTTGTCCAAATTTTTCCTTTTCTGTTCAACAAGAAGGACGCAATTTTCTACATGCAATTTTTTATTAAAACTAATAAGACAACACAAGACTTTTGGTTCTTCATAATCCATTTTTAAACGTTTGAATTTATCCACCGTCACAACCTTCGTATTTTACTCATTCCTTTGTTCTAACATGATGTTCATTCTCAGGTCGTGCTGCTAATCCTCTAATATTACTACCCTGTGCTCTTAACCTCGTCATCACAGGACTATCCGTCCTAGCATTACTGATATTTCCCATAGGTCCTCACATTTCTTTATTTTTATATGTGTCATCCTTTCTATTTGAATTTGGATCCCTTTCTTCCCGGTTTATATTAAATTCCAAGTTGCCGGTTACTCTAATACATCTGCAGTTATAATCAAGTTCTCCTCTTCCCATGTCCTCTCCTCTGATCTTACCCTCGTAAGGCTAGGGCGAGCCGTCCTATAATTGCAACCATTTTCCATACGTCCACGCCTTTCTTCGTTGTAATCAGTGTCATCATTGCACTTGAACACGGATCAGTGACTTCACGGTTTATATCAGATTCGAAATTACCTGTTATTACCATCATTATCATCAATTTCTCTTCCTCTCCTATTCATTAAAACTTCCGTAGCATTGGTAGAAATTAAGACAGATACAAGAAGATTTTGGTTTACACAACTATCCCCGAGATTATTTTATGAAAACTGTAAATTTAGTAGTTGCCCCTTTCTGATGGTTATAGTTCTCATGATGATATTGATCATAATTAAAAACACTTTCGGAAGCAGTTCTTACATCCTCCCTCAAAAAAATTCATTCCGTCATAAATTAACTTTTTGGAGGCGTCCCTCGTATTTCTTCATCATTTATTTTTGGCATAAATATATTTTTGTCTTCATTTTCAGACCAGATCTACCAGATTTTGTAGATATATGTGAACCATTTCTCTTGGAGTGTCGACAAGGGCCTTGCTTCAAAATTAGTACAGTTGAAGAATTACTTCTTCTTGGTGACATGGTTACTCAGAAAATCATGAATTATATTAAAACTAGAATCAACACAAGATATAAAAAAATCTGTAAGCTGCTCACATGACGTACAGTACTCACAGTGCGTACAATATGGTTTAATCTTTTGTAAAAAATAGAGACTACTGCAAAAAGAAAACTGCACAACTCAAAACTTTATAAAATCATGTAACCACTAATTAGCTATCCATCTCGAACAACATACGCTGATATCCAACTCGCACAACTCATCGTCGATCAGGATTTCAGTGATATTATATTTGCTTGTACCTCTAGTAATGAAGGAGAAGGCACAAACATGAGAGTGTTCACTTGTCACAAATTGATCCGAACTGAAATTTATGATTCAAGATCAACACAAATCTCTCTTTAGGTTACGCCTCGACTCAATGACACGACGCAGATCCAAACCCAAAATACCGCTCGAACACACTCTCTTCTCTTACTTACTCCCGTTTTTATAAAGCGAGAAGTCCAGCTTTTTAGACACTCAAAACAAGCACACATGCTCTTACCTTGATTTGATCGCTCCAGGTCCAAAACTGTCCAGCACCTTCACACGCAGACAAAAGCTCGTCTACTTGAACTACCGCTATCTGACCGCTCTCACCTGCTGCAACGCTCCATCAAACTAATTGTCACTCCACCACTAACGGCGTGCCAGCTACCTGCCTAACCCCGTTAACTTCAGCACTGCGGGAAACGGTATGATAAACGATGTCGTGCATATTTATTTTTAATAGAAACGCATGAAATGTGACGTGATAGAAAACCTATGACCGTTGAGTGCGAGTAAGTAACAAGTCGTGAATCGAGACGTAATAATAGAAGACAGATGTGAAAATGAACCCGTGCGTCTTTGTTTCCGGGAATGAATGCCTGCTTCCAAGCGGTGAAAATGTACGGATGTTCCAGGGTACCATTCATTTATTTTATCGATATGAGCGCCCGCATTGGGAAACTCGTAGAATGGACATTCAAACATCGTAGTTTTTCCATGGGCATGCATTTTGTCAAAAACTGGTAATTTTATGAACCCCCCAGAATTCAGTGTTTTGTAGTCACGTTCAGTTGCGACAATTAATCATTAAAATTAATGTGGCTCCCAGTTTTGGTCATTTCTATCACTACTTTTTAATCCAACAGTGATTACAGTAGTGCGTGTATGGGACTGCCAGCAATACAGAAAATGTCAGGAAGAACTGTAGGAAAGCCACCAGCAATGCAATTACTCTACGTCATGAATGCCTACATTGAAGAGCTGAAAGGGAGCCATTTAAAATTACATGAGAGATTATAAATGTATCTTGTCCGTTACATGATGTAATGGACATGTTCACAACAATGATGCATATCAGGGAATTGAAATCAGTGATAAATGGAAAGGATTTTATAAACATATGACTTTAGGTTACCAACGACGTGGTGAAAGCTTGGAAATGTATGGTACATATTTCACATTGACGTGACAGATTATAAATGTAACGTACCCGTTACGTGATTTAACGAACTCGATAAAAACAATGATGTATATTAGGAGATTGGAATCAATAATAAATGGAAGGTATTTTATAAGGATATGAATTTAAATATCCAACGATGTGGTGAAAACTTGGATTTTCTATGGTACATGTTCAAGTTGTCAACACGTCGTTGGGCAATTTATAAAAATCTTTTCACTTGTTCAGATTACTGTTACGATAATTTGAAGAGTTGAAAGGTTTTTCATAACAATAATATAACACGTACATCCAATGGTTGTAAAATGTCTATTTCAGGGAATGTTTGCATCAGTTGTCGAAAATTTTGTATCCCCTTCCTTTCCATGCCAAGAATTCCTGTAACTACCATTCACACAAAGTGCGGAAAGGTAAGAAATCGTTTGTGTTATTAGTTATTAGTTGTTAGTTTTGTAGTTGTTAGATTCTTTCTTTCTGAGTGTGGAAATGTTGGAAATTGTTTGCGATCTTGAGGAGGTTTGGAAGCATAACATGAATCCCTAGCCCTCGTGAGATCGTAAACGATTACCTACTTTTTTATATTTAGTTGTAAGTTTTTATTTTCCCCAAATGTGGAAAGGTAGGAAATAGTTTACGATCTTGTGGAGGTTAGGAAGCATAAAATGACTTCCTGGACCTCGTGGGGTCGTAAATGGTTATCTGCTTTTTTATATTTGGGTAGAATGAATTGTTGCAATGAATTCTTATATTGAGTTATTAGTTGTTAGTTTTTACCTTCCTAACTTGGGATGGGAATAAGGTAACCTATTTCCTATCGTTGCGCACTTCAAGTGTGAAAGGGTAGAAAATAGGTTACATTACGATATACCTTACTGTGAAAATGAACGTCTGTAACATTCAAAAGTGAAGTGCAATGCGAAGTGCACGAAGTTATTCCGAAGTAGAGCACTTCGATGCACTTCTGCATCTTGCACTTCGTTTTCTAGGGATTGCAATTCGGAAATTATCGAAATGCAGCCGAATTTGTTCATATTTTGGAAGACGACCACGGAACGCACTTTGCATCTTGACTAAAAAGACGAATTATTTTTGAAAAACGTTGAACCGAATTTACATTGAAACGAAGCTTTGAAATATATTCGAAGTGGGTCGAAGTAGAAAATACTATGAAAAATGAAAAATAGAAAAATAATAAATTATTCAAAAAAAAATTGGGCAAGTTGTATTTTTCAAAGTACAGAGTAAATGGCAACGCGTATTTGTTTTCTGAAATAAGCTCGCTTATTTCAAAATCCGTATACAGTTTTGAAAATTAATTGCACTTTGGAATTTGTTTTCAGTACACAACGTGAAGCGGGATTGTTGTTACCACCCATTACAATGTATCCTACAGATTTTTTTTCAAAATCAAAACCGTTGCACAAGTTAGACTGTGTGCAGATTAAGAGCAAATGGACTAATAGAAGAAAATCAACAGACGCAGTCAATGATTTAAGAAATGGCGCCAATCCAAATAGTGATGATCTTCAGCAAGATTTCGGAAGTGTAGAAAATGAAGTCGGGAAGAAATCCATGAATTTGCGTCGAATTTTGAAATATAAGGAACGTAATGTTGCGCGTCTTAAAGAGTTTTTTATCTAACAATAAAATAATGGTAAGGCATATTGAAACTGTGCTAGCCGCCAATAATAAAGGAGTTGGGTTGAATGACGAGGAAGTAATAAGGAATGTACCGCACCGTGTAAGCACTAGTAGTACTATATAAAAATAAAATCACCAAAGAAGGAAGGAAAGTCCCCACCAGATAACACATCAAAAGCTGTAGGAAGGATAAGAGAAGAAAATATTGCACAAGATGCTGACGTTTCGAGTGAAGACGGAATTCAACCTCTTATTTCATCACCATGTACATGGTTTTATGTAATAGATTGTAATTCTTCAACCGCAGCAGGACATGACGAACAGATAGTAAGAATACGCTTCCAGAGAGAACAAAAAGATATTCGTTTACATCTGACCAGCACTGTGGAAGGTCATGGGGATGGAGAAAACATACCAGAGTTGTGGAAAATGGTGAATCACCGTCCAGCAGGGGTTTAGGAAAGATAAGATTTGATGCAGTAACTAGGGTTGATTTAAACTAGTTCAATGGAATGAAGAGAAATATACGATGCCGGCTTGGAAAGTTGCCGGAGGAAAGTTCTCTATCCTTTTACGTGAAGACATTTCACCCTTTTGTAGGAAACTATGTTATTGTATGGGGTGTGTGGGACGTTTTCAATGATAGACTGGAATGACTATAAAAGTGAAGTATGAAAGATTTTACGCAAAGTAGGGTTCCGTTAAAAATATGAAATCTGTAAACAAATTTATTTCTTTGTTGAGCACCATCACACGTTTAGGAGTGATGAACTATGTACGTGTAGTGAATTAAAGAAATTAGTTTTTTCTGAAGTTTGTTTTCAGTAGAAGCGAATTATAATTTTGAAAAAGTTCCAGTAACTGAAACGTTGTTGGAAGTTTTTAATTATATGTGGGCCAAAATTTGGATTAGGATCGAGAATGAAACTGAGTACATTCTCTACAGATGAGTGCATTGTAGAATTTACTGCCGTTGATTGCATTGAATTTGATGTCATGTTTCATTGGTCTTTTCGTTTCTTCCCTCTCTTCGATTTTGTTTCTCTTTTCAATGTTCATATATCACAATGCATCCAGTTCTGTTCATGAAATTAATCAATCATGAAATTTATTCATTTTCTGAATTCACCCCATTCAGGTCACCACATTAGCAAACAAAACTCGCTCCAGAATACAACACCTGTCATTTTGAAATTCATATAATTTTATTGTTGTAGACAAATTGTTTTTTATTTATTTGTCTACAGAAAATAAATTGTAATTTTTATCATAATTCGGAAATTCGGAAATTTACTTTAGACCTGATTGCACCAATTGTTTGGGGTGGTATCCAAAAATTAAATTCAAATTTACAATTTTGTTATCCTACTTCATACCATTGACCACTACACACAGAACCTACACAGTTGCTCATCCTCCCTTCCATTTCAAGCCACCGGAATTTGTAAAAGTAAAAGTAGAATGCCATATAATATATGACATTTGATTGTCTGTACCACATACATAACAAAAATCTTTTGATTTTTTTTACTTAAACAGACTCCAGCACCTTCATATTTCAAACAACTTGTCCATTTATCAGTCAGACTAATATTTCCATCCAATTTACGTATATATAATACATGAACAGTTCTATCAGAACCACTTGTAATAATAATATCATTTAAAATTATCAACTGAATATAATCTAGAATTACGTAATGTTTTTCTATTTTTCTTTTAATTTGAACCACGTATATCATAAATTACAATATCAGTTTCCTCTGTTGATATTAATATATTATGATAATTTTCATATGTTTTAAACATGTGTTTGTTGAATGAGTATGAAATTTATTTACTATAATATTTTCATCGTATATTATAACATCTTAATACATTGATCTTGTTATTATTATACCAATTTTATTTTCTTTGTGATTTTTATTCCTGTCCATCCTTTCACACCATCAGATTTATTGGGTATATTTATATATAATATATTTGTAGGTGTTGTTAATATGCATGACATGGAAGCATTTCTTTTCATTAGGAGGCTACGCAAGACGGTGCCTCTACCGCCATTCATTCGTGATTTTTTCCACCTGGGTCAAAGTTCCAGTAACTAGAAATAATTTCCATAATAATTATCTTTATACCCTATGAAACGGGTCAGCAATTTGGCTCAGAGAGTGTTTGACATGAAATTACTGAAAGTATTGCATCGTTGTTTCTTCTCTGACGACAATTACTGTATTTTTTGTACAGCGGTCATATAGACACCCGTACAGCGACAACTGTTCCGCTATTTCTTCATAACAAATATTACAACTGGAAAATTTTATTTCCTGACATTTCGTACATTGACCTTATGAGCGGTGTCATACGATATGCGAGAAATTTGCAGAATGATATAAGATACCGTTTAAAGAAGTGAGAACAGTGGATATTTCGAGGGACATGGAAAGGTCAGATTTTTTTGATACGAAAAGTAACTCAACATATGAACGGTACGCTCGTGTGGGTAAGATGTTTTTCAGATTCAAATCTGTCATGGCAAGTATAAAGACCATACCGCAGTTTGGAATTGGGAAAGATTCTGGTAAAATAGGGGTGACGTACTTGGACAGTGGCATTCTCATCAACGGTACGGAGGACACTATAAAATACATATTAGATGCAGCTGAAGCATATTTTGGAAGCATTTGATGCATCTGTTTTCCACCGGCTTGGTAATAATTTCTTAAGTCTGTGCAGACTTTGTTGGAAGAAATTGCGGGCGGTAAATTTGATTTACCAGAAGAAGTTCCGAAGACAATACAGGAATTGATGGAAGTTGTCAAACAAGACACACGAACAACAGAGAAAAATATACTTGCGACCTTTTGCAATCACATGCGACTCTTCGAGTATGGTGTTGGAAATAGGTCTGGAAAATTGGCTACCAGTGCAAGTGCTCACCATGAAATACTTTTCAAAAAAGGCAGTTATGTGAAATTATTGACCCACAGAGTAGTGAAGAGGAAGAACCTCGAGCTAAAAAACAGAATTCAAAGGCAAAGAATCCCATATTGTCTGACATGGATGAATACACGCCAGAGATTGAGGCATCGACAAGTGGTGGAAGGTCAACATCAACAAAACGTAACGTTTTACCTGCCAAGTCAACATCAACAAAACGACTAGGTAGAATGCCGAGGCCCTTGCCAAGGTCTACCGTGGCAAATGAAATTGGCCCCTATGATAACAAACCACCTCGAAATGTTATGCCACCGGGATGTAGTGCTATGTGGAATAGAATAATCAAGATGTATAGAGATGTAGTGACCGTTGAAGAAATGTTTCAACACCGAAGACACAATGTAACAGAGGATACCGTCAATGGAGTTACGAGGGAGCGTAAAAGTCAAAAACACGGGCAAGAAAAATAAAAATTGGCAGGATGGACGGAGAAGGCAAGAAAGTAGTGGATGTGGAAATTCTATACGATACGAAGACTCTGCTGAAGTAGGCACTAATCCAAGATTCTCATCGTGCGCACGTTTTTTCATGTATGACCAAATAGTAGCATTGAGATCTATTGCTTGGACGTTGGCTGCTTACATGCAAGCAGAACATATGGAACTTCTCAAAGATCGCAAAGAATCGGATAAATGGTTACGTGCCACAAATAATGTTGAAGAAAGCTGTGAAATTGCATACTTCTGCAGGAAAAACAGATAATTTGGATAGTTATGGGTACTGCACTCTGCAGAGTATGTCTAATCCTTTGGACATGGATAAGACAATGAGAAAGAGGTATATAGAAGCGTTTCAGGAATACCATGAATTTCCTACACAGACGATGGGTGATCTTTTTACCGAAATTCAAACATGGTTTTCAGGCGAAGAGGCGCTGAAGAATGAAAGGAATAGAGATCATTGGAGTCCAATTATCAACACTGGTATTTCTAGAAATGACGAACATGATAGAAACAATGGCATTGAACGTTACTCCAGTACAAGAAGTCTACTTGAAAATCAAATGAAAAGTCATCGTGATTATGTATGGATAGCTAAACGACGTACTGCACTGGACTTATGGATTGTAATTTTGTGCGCCTTGTTGAATTTAGATAACAATTGTAAATGGCCGACGAAAATTCCAAACAGTGGGGCCTGCTTTTTCATCACTGGTAAGGATTGTTCACCACAACTTGTTCACAATGACTTTGACGTCAGGAAGAGTGGTTCCCCGGTTACTTCACAATTACAACTGCTAATGAAGGTGTATCGTTATGGATAGTTCATGGGTCCCATCGTTATGTCCATTTCAGCGAGGACGAAAAGGACGAAATTGCAAGTTGTTTGGAAATGCATGAAATTCAAATCTCCCACAGTCTATTTTCATTGTTGATGGTTACGTTCAACATGCAGGGGCAGGATGGAATGGAACAGAAGCACTGAGGTATCATATATATATATTATCCCGGACGGTAGCAATTTGAAAGATGCTATTCCATACGCATATGGATGCAGTTTCCGCCGGAGAGGTCAACGGCAATATGTCACATCGAAAAGTTCAAGCAGTCCTTCGAGTTGTAGTCATAGCGACGGAGAATCCGATGAAAGTGATAATGGCGGTGAAGATGAACCACAAAATATGGATGATTTTGGAATGGAAGATGTTGAAGTGCCACCGTTAGGTTGACAATTTCTCCTTGATTGAATTTATCTTTCTTTACCTTGAATATCTAAGTTTATTTCTACCTATATGCTGAAGTAAATTGTACGTTTGTTCTCAGAAACTGTTATAGTTAAATGTGTACTACACATATAGTATATGTTCCTGTCAATGTTTTGCATTGTTATGTATTTACTTACTACAGGCTGTATCTTACTTACACATTGCAGACAACAAAAAATATGTAAAAAAATTTCCCTCCATATCGAGGCAAGAATTTGCAGAAAATTAAATAACTGATTCTTTACAACAAAAAATAAATTATTTAATTTCCTGCAAAAAATATTCCTCCATATGGAGGAAACTTTTAACATTTTTTAAATTGGGAAATCATTATATTTCTTTTGACTACTTACACTGACACAATCAAATACTGGTACTGGCAGTAAAAAGTAAGAAATATCGGTGAATACGTCGGTCCCTATTAACAAATTATTCTACCAATATT
>JAULBU010048882.1:0-13214 GCA_032358235.1 Odonthalia washingtoniensis | reverse complement strand
GCACGGATTCTTGATGAAATGAATAATTCTTCACGTCTGGATCATCGCTCCTGACAATTGAAAGTGCGAATATTGGCCAATGCAGGTAACTCCCTTCTCCCAAAAATGATAGTATATGATGCCAGTTTCCGTTATTGGCAATTTCATATCATTCCGAACCGGTAATATAGGACTTTTCCAAAACTATGTTCTTAACTAGGGGTGATTTAGCAAGAACATTTAGATCCTTGTTAGTACGAGGATGAGCAGAAAACTACGGTCAACAATATAGGCTATGATCGCAACAACCTTCACATTGCACGGTTGTTCTTTTTGATTCACGTATTTTCAGGTCTTATCCTTTTACGGTTGTAGGACAATTTTTCCAAACATATTTCATGCATTCAACTACACCGATACAACCAGGGAACGCTACCCTTTGGTATTCATTTTAAATATCAATTAATTCCACAGTTGATGGAAATCTATTAAAAACACGTCCACCGTATATTTCCATAAATTCCAGACATAATTGCCCAAAATATCTCCCCACGTTTTCTTCAGACATTTATACCGCGTCATCAAAGCTTTCCTCCTACGTTACCGAACTGAGTAATCGCAGTTCAGATTATATTTTGAAGTCCGTGGGGATGCATTTGTATCCCAATCAATTTCTTCGTTGCTTCCATTATTCCATTCGATGTGCAAACACATCATGTTTTATCTGAAAATAAATAGTGGGAGGAATTGAAAAACGTGGATTGAATATATGGTCCGGAAAGGTAGGATTATAGTGTAATCCTTAATCTATGACTACAAACTCCTTCAGAAGTATTCAGAACCGGGCCCATGTATCCTTTGCCAGTTTTATCATTTGTTTCTATTTTCTCACTTAACTGTTGAAATACCGAAAGCACATCATTTTGTTGCTGTTTCAAATTGAAAAAAATGAACTTCATCATTTTCGACTTTTTCTTTTTCCCCTTTCGTAAAACTACAAGCTCCTTTGATGACATAGCACAGTTTACCAATTTGGAATTGTTTCTTTCCTTTTATATGGCACATTTTGTTGTTGCTTTAGTATTAAACCGGTCCTATATCGCAATGCAAACGATTTTATCATTCTTAAGTTTTTTCACATAGTCACAATCTCATACAGATTTAGTTGACCAGTTACGGTACTGGTATGATGTTACAAATACACAAATACCGTTGTTGGCTGACGTCGTTATATACATTTAATTTGAACCGTTGTACAGTATTGTGCAGTAACCCGTCACTCTACAGATGTCCTGCTCCTCTGTAGAACACATTGCTTCATTGGAACACGATTGACTGATATACAACATTCCTAAGACGTGTTCACAAAACAATTTCCATATGGCCACTACCACGAGCAAACACTGGTATAAAACAATTAGCAAACTTCATTCCTTTACAACTACATCAAAATTACGCAACTTGCGTAATATTGATGTAGTTTTAAAGCACTTGAAGCACACGTTTTCATTCCAGAAATAAACGTAATATCAGAGATAAATAAAGGTATTGGGCGTAAAGAAAACCAGAATTGGAATGTAATGAATCAACACTCCTATCTACAGTTACTATATATATGTCAATGAAAAAACTCACAAAAGGTGTGTAATGACAGAACATTGTTTTCACTTTTAACTATCATTTAATATCATGATTTTTGGAACATTATACCTATCACGAAATTCATACGAAAAAAGCAGACTAGTTTCAGCTATCGAATACTGTTAATTCTATGATCCTCAATTACATTCTGCCATGCTTTCTCTTTTAATCATTTTAACCAATCTTTCATATTCTTCACTCTCCTTATTGTAAAACTTTAATGTATTGCATATACGTTCAATGCTACCATTCTTTCTCATTTCGTAATTGAAGGAACAAATCTCATCATTTGCTCGATTCATCTCCAGCCGTATACCAATTATGGCATTTTGAGAATTGTCCTCTTATTTCTTGACGCAGTTACTATTTTTCATTGGCTTAACACCAAATGGACGGCTTGCACTGCTTGGCTTCCCACCTATTATGAAACCTTCGACATCATTCATCCGCCCTACCCATTTCAGTGGCGTTTTGTAAACCGTAATTTTACCAGGTTATTGACGAGTGCTGGTGCATTCAGTCCTTTTCTTGCTGTCAACCTCGATGTCATCAAAATCCCTAATTTAACCAAAATATTCATGGCACGGTTCTATCACATTCATATTACTATTTGAACTAGGACTTCCATTACATATCCTCCGTGTGGTAGATCCACCTCTCCGTGTGGTAGATCCACCTCCTCCTTTCTTTCTACAGACATTTGCCATTATGGCATCCAATTCCGTCCGTCGTGGTGTTTTTACACCGCCGTTCTCATCAACATCACCAAACTTGGGGCTATTATCCAAGTACTCTGCAGCATCAACATACCGAAATTAAATACCTGTATCAGGATTTGACTCATTCTCCTTTCTTCTCCGACTGTCATAGATTTCATGAGTCATTTTTAAAACACCACCTCTCTGTTCATTTCCAGAATGGTTTATATTTAAAACTTTTCAAAAACTCGAGTTCCAAATCTGGCATTTACTTTCAAATGATGATGTCCATTTGCATCGTATGGAATCTTTTGAACGGCACATAACACACCTTTCCCGATAATATTGTTTATTCCCACTCCATAGTATCATCTGTTTGAATTCATTTTTCTGTTTGAGATACCCATTCTTTGGGGAGTACCAACCCCTCTTTTGCTGTCCATTTGTATACGTTTCTATTTTCTTCCAAATTATGTTTGGCATCTTCTTCTTGTTTTTCGATCTCCGTAGTCAACCTATATCGTTTTTTCTTTATTTTTCGTAATCATTGCATTGGTATGTTTATCCCTATGTACCCCTGCAATGTTTACTGATTTTTCATTATGTTCGAATGAACTTTTCGTTTCTATCCAGTCATCATCCGACGAAATTGTCATTATTCTGGTCAACATTTCTTTCCGTAGGTCACCGTTCCTTGGTGTATCAATCTGATGGTCATCACTGCCATGATAATTATTTGCTTCGGTAAGCTCCCAAGTCACGTCAATTTGTTTCCCACTACGCTCCGTCCCCAAATAGAGTTTTCGTTCCGCACCTTATTGTTGAGCAAATGACGCAACAGGATCCGTTAGAATATAGACATTATCACCTACTTCATTCCGTAATTTTAAACCCCACTGTTCGGAACGACGACCATCAATCACCCCATTCTTGAGAAGAAGATTACAATTTTCTTCCCTCCTCTTCGCGTATTGTTTTTTATTATATAAAATTCCATCAATGCTATTCAATGTTTAATTTCCTTCACAATTTTCTTCAATTTTCTTATCAATTTTTTATCACCGTTTCTGAAGCGGTTCTTATCACCAAGCTTGACACAGTCAACATCCTATTTTTACTTTTCTTCATCACTATCATTGCCAATTGGTTCACGATCAAAATCTTTTTGAGGCGTTTCCAATTGGTGACAGGTCGTTTCATATGAATTTTTCTGAAGCTGTGATGTCCTTCCTTCATCTTCATTGATACCAACGCTGTTCGTAACAACACCACGCTGCATGGCACCATGTGTAACATTTCCTTTAGAAACTGCACGATCCATATGAATATCGTAGGGTGATGACATATGGCTACGATGACGTAATAGCGAGCAATTATTGACGTTTTCATCAGTACCGGTCATGGGGTTTCAAGAGCACGCCATTGAATTGTGACAGGTCAAACGGTTTCATGCGTCACGGCTAAACATGCCGTTTCCGTTTTCCGTGCAAAACACCGTTCAGTGCTGTAATGTACTAAAATCATACGCATTCACACTACTTTACAGCTTGACTGTATAGAATGTTTACATGTTTCCCATGCACTATGGAACATTACGTAAACATAATTTCTAAAACGGATCCCACTCCTTTTTCGATTTTTTTCATCGGTCGAAATCTCACACCTTACTTAGTTCGTATTTTTTTCAACCCTCTAAATATGATGTGCTCCGTTGGGCGCTGAGTTTTTTGAAAAACTCATCACCGAACTGAGCACATCTCTGTACCTCACGAATGAAAACATCCGTCAAAAAGTACTTTATTCGAGAGTGTATAGGTGCTCAGTTCCGAACTGGGAAAGCAAGGTGGACTGTCTGAAAAAGAAGAAGACAAGGAAATAAAAGAATCTATGGTGTCTGAAATAAATTCAAGTAGTAAAGAAGATGACGTAAAGTACAAGAGACCGATAGGGGTAAAGGCAATGAGGAGGGAATTATTTAAAAAGGAAGGTGCAGAGAAGAAAGAAAGCAACAGAAAACAGAAATAGCTTAATTTTGAAAATTCTACGAAGGCTATGAATAGATTGGCAGATTTCCAAGAGCGTGATCGTCGGGCGGAACGAAATTTCCGTTTGATGCAAATGCTACCAAAAGAATCTGAACGGTATAAATAATTATTTCAAATGATGATGGATGGATTAGATACAGAAAAAAAGGTAGAATATGAAGCAGAAGATGAAGAATATGGATGACCGAATTAATGTTTTTTCAACATCATGACGCTGTGGTTGTGATGTTGGTTTTTTTACTATCGGGTTATCTAGCAGCTCGTACGGTTCTTTCGTTCCTCACTTCGCACGTTTATTCACCAGATTTTTATTCTTCGCTCTCCTTATGAGCATTCAATGCAATAGAAAGTTAATCGTTCATCCAGAAATCAAGGTGTTTTTTTAATTCTGATTCCAGCAGCAGAAGTAACCATCCGTCAATTTTTGGAATTGACCAATGAAAACCTTTTCGAAATTTTTTGTCCAATTAAAAGTTTAACAGGTGGACACGTTTCACGGAGAATACAGTAAAAACCATTAGTTGGTAAATGCGGTATGTTATGATGAGAAAAATCATTGCATCCCATCCGTCACCACGATCATCCCTTCCTCAACTTGCAAAATACATTTCAACATACGGACGTTTCAACATACGCATACGATCAACAGCGACATGGTTCCTTCCGGTATCTTCTCGATCATCATACGAACATGAGCATCACTGACACATTCCGTTTCATCACCATCTTTCATCACCATCGATGCTTGATCATCCGTTTACATGCTGGATCATCACCCCGACTAATTAACTAAAGTGATAGAATCATTTCAAACAATTTATAATTATGTACGTTATCGACACCTCAAATTTTCACTATATCTGACAGCAACGGAGGAAAGAAATGATGCTTATGCACATACTACTGGTATGTGTATAAGTATCATTGGTTCAAACTTGGGGATATTAGTATTACCCCCAAGTTTGAATTTAATTTCAAACTTCTTTAAAATCCTTAAAAAAAATTCATCCAATCCAATTTAATCCCTCAGGAAATGTTATGCGAGAATGTTGCAACTTTATTATTTCAAATGGCAAGAGAAAGTACAAATATTGTTCGAAAGAATATATGCGTTCTCTGATTCATGTACTTCGATATGTGCCTGATGTTCGGCGGCGTATTCATATTTTGAAACATTTGAAACTTGAATGGGCGCATGGAAAAGCGTATTGTACACGTTTCTGATAACCGCATCCAATTCTTGTACAACCTCTATTTCTTCATTATACATATCCATAACCAAATTGTCACATTCATCAACGAATACTTCTCCAGCTGTTTCCATCTTGATCAACATATTTTGCAGTAGTACACACACCTCACTTGTCCTTACAATATCCCCTTTTATCCATCTTCAATTTTTTGCTACGTAGTTCCTCGAATCGCGCCTGCATGACATCAAAGCATCTTTGGATGTATTTTCGGATGGCTTACTGTCGTTTTGTGTACAGCTGTTCCGATTCTGTTGTAGGCTGGTGGATAGTTTTTACGAACAGTGGCCAGTTAGGATAAATACCATAACCCAGAAAGTACATTTTCTTTCTAACCGAACCATCTTGATATATTTTGTAGGATTCTTCCAGTTTAAACAAAAGTCTACACGTAGAATTTATGTCATCAATGGTGAAACAGACAATACATTCAAGTCATTATTTGTTTCAGCCCTACCAGAAAACCAGTACCATATGTACGATGACCAATCAAACCAAGCCTCAATTACAATTGTTGCCAACTTGCCCTCCTTTGAATTGTGGTATTGTCCGTTTTCGGTGAAAGGGCAGCTTTTCTACCACAACTTTATACTGTACAAGCATCCCCGCATCCCTTGAACCCTGCTTCATTGTATTCAGTCTCAATTTCCATCGTTTCTATTTTTGAAGGACGCCGATTCAGGTACATATCCCGGTATAGCGTTTTTATGTCCTGCACAAATTTAATAAAGTAGACACATATAGTTTCCTCTGCCATTTTTTATCCATTTTCCATCTTATTGTACGTATCGCCTGTCCTCAACAAGCGAAGGAACGCTAGGATTTTGATTATATATAAGATTCTGTTTTCCCATTCGCTCTAATTCTTTTACCCCACAATTACGGCTTCAGCATATGAACACTTGAAGGATTCTACAAAATAGAATAATCGGTACCCCAAATTGACGCCGGAAGTCCTTCTCGGGGTACCCAGGATTTCTACCCAGATATTCCACCTCCCGTGTCGAAGGGATTCCTTTCAACTTCTTCGAACCAGATACACGCCCCCCGTCCCCCACGTACCTGTTTCATCATCGCTTGTGTCATCTTGATCGTCGCTTAGTTGTCGCGTAGCCTTAACTACCGCGGTAATCGCTAATGACCGGTGTCGCCGTTTTTTCGAAATTCGCTGTACGTCGACGAAATTCACCGATTCCATCGTTTAGGTCACTTTAAGCGATGAAAGCGGCCGATAGTGAAATTTCACAAAAGCCCGCGCAATTTGTACAGTTCAAATCACTTTCATAATTGAAATCCGTTTAAATGGAGAAGTCATCTGAACTGTACATATCATTTGACATACAACAATGCGTGAGTTATCGAATTGATTCCTCCCCTCCTATTGGGCTTATTAAATATATACTGATATTACATACAGTCCTGAATACACTTAAAAAAATCTTTTTAGTGGAGATGAAAACACAAAAAACATCCACACTGCAATGCACATCGGTCTACATCAAATTGTTTCGATTATTTTTCGATTTAATTTGTCAGAAAAATTTTATCGTGAGTAGAGATGCTCTTAGTGGTAACTATTTTTCATAGTATGAAAACAATTTTCCCAATAAGTTAAAGAGAAGAGAATTTGCTGATCTTGTCACAAGGGCGCACCAATCGTTTGGTTTCACGAAGTTTCGAAACTAATTCTCAAAATTTCATAAGTCCTCCTTTTTATAAAAATTCTTCCTTTTTGTAAAAAGGAAGGCAGTCAAAAAACTTACAATTTTTTATAAAAAATAATCTTTGAAGTTTAAAAATATGATAAAGATTTCAGCTTGCACTCATTATATCATATTGATTTCAAAACTTCTATGGGACACATACAAGCGTATAACATTATCATAACAAAAGTATCGATCTTATCAATCAGGGTTGTGGTACGATAGAGTCAGATGTGGCTGGTCAGTGATTGATAGTAACTCAGCACAGAGCGAAATAACTTACTAAGATTTAGGAAATAGTAGGAAGCCGGTACACTATTGCTGAGTTTGCTTATACAGAGAAAACTCTCCATACAGCGACCCCTCGACTCAGTGACCCTACGCCCTACAGTGACCTGTGTATGTACAAATATTGCCACAATTGGAATTTCAGCAAACATGACACGCCTTTATTTTGTACAGTGACCATTCCCTCTACAGTAACTTTTCTGATACAGTGACACCCGAAAATCTAAAAGTCACTGCAGCAAATGCATATTTTTCATTAAACTTTCGCAGTTTTTATGACATAAGAATTTTCGACTACCGGCAAAACGATTCTATGGTTGACTGGCGGCTGTTTTTCTTCCGAAACCTTACGTTGTTCTCGACTTCAATGTCTAGAATAGCGATAAGTTCCTCTCTCATTATGCCTTGCATCTCATGTTCGTGATCTCGGAGCAGCCTGGCCGCTTTCCTTAACGCCTCTGCCACAGCTTGAAAACGAATCAAAGATTGTTTGAGTACCTCTCTCTCTACACATTCCAGAAACTCCGTGTCAGCTTCAGATAAAATCCCAGTTTTGTCATCTTCAGCATCAATTGCTGTCCGAACGGCAGCTTCAAGAGCCGTACATTCTATTTCAGGCACACAAATATATAAAACTCGTCCTCATTATTTATAAAACCTTGAAGATTTTCCATTTTGAAGCTTTCCATAACATTTAGGTTCGCGAAGTTGCGCACGTCGTCCTCAATCCGATCCAAATTGTCCTGAACGAACGGTTCAACAATAGGACCGGATGGTGTACCCTACACAGGTTCTGCATTTGCTTGCTCTGCAAGCCACTCCTCCCTAAATTACTTCGTGCATGATTCAGCTTGTGCCCTAACGGCTGCTTGTTGAGAACTTGCTGAACTAAGCACGGCTTGTAAGGCTGGGTCAATGGAACGGCCAACTTCAGTCCTTCTTTGAAAAAGTTGTTGTCGGTCGTGGAGAGCCAAAATTTCACACGCAAGCCAGCCATTTAAAACAAAATTTACAGGCACCAAGTCCCACGCTTTTTCATCATCACCACGGCATCGTATGTGCTTACAGCAGCTGTAAGTTTAAAGATAGCTCTTTCCTCTCCAGGAAGGCGCATCGCGGTGTCAACAAACTTCAAAATGTGATCCACAAGAAGCCTTTAGAATGCACATTTGGAAACGCAATAGCGGCATCAACAGGCTGGAGCATAGACGTCATGTTTTGTGTGAGAAAGAATACTTCCCAGTTAAAACAGGAAGAATTGGCAATTTCATGAGCAAAAAAGTTATCAAGAACATTGATTACTCGGCGATGCAGTGGGCGAGCATATTTGTCCAAACCACATTTGATCTTGTTCCATATTTCCTGATTATTCCTCTCTTTTGTTTGTGCTAATTAAAAGATTCCCAAGTCTTTGGCTGGGTCAAAGATCCTCTGAAACCTTCTCGGCATCTCATGTTTTCCAAATAATGGTGAGGGTAGTTTTTTACCATCTGTTTACACAGTAAGAAATGATGTCAAGCGCTTTTGCACTCTTTCGTATGTTGATGGTCTGTAAGATGTATAATATCACAGCTTGGAAACGACCGATATAGTAACGCCACGTCATCCTTATTGGTGATAGATCCAATCTCCACAGTGCATAGTTTCTTCTGCAATGCCTTGCGATCTAAGCACACTGACTGTCCGTGTAAATTCCGTGCCTGACTCAAATCTTTTCTATTGTGCATATTATTACGTCGCATAAAGTTTGACACCTACATCAAGCTTTTCGTGAAAGTTTCAAGCGCTTTAAGCTTTGTTTTAAGCTCTTCTTTCTCAATATCAGCAGTGGTTGGTTGGCAGATCTTTTTTCAAAGATGTTCGGAGAATCGCTTTCCAATGTCCATGGCTGACTTTCAAACCACATCAACTTGAAATAGATACTCACCGTGCATATATACCATACGCTGTCTCATGAAGGTTTCTAGTGCTAACTAGACCTCTGGAAAATATCCCGCATTCATGCGTGAAATTTTGCGTGACTTCTGCATGTGTAGATGAAGTGACATGACTTTGGTTGCGTTTTTCTTCTAGCCAAACACAGCAGCTTTGGACACATTGAATTTTTCGGCTACTAACCTGGATTTCCATGGTTTGTTGGTTTTCAGGTGTCACTGGCCATCCCCAATTGTTCCATCTGGTTGGACACCAAGTAATTTGAGTGCGCTTTGCTTTGTGATGAGTGTTTGTCGAAACCTTTTTGGTGCCATTGTGCTGTCACTCTGTAGTACGGGCTAAGCCAGCAGAGCAACTGCAGCATACAACAAGTTAAAGTACGTTTTTTATTCCATTTTGAGCCCGACACGGTCTCTGCAAGATACAGAGTACTATGATATTCAAATTTGAATTACGTTGCGTCTGGTGGTGCTAGGCCATTTCAAATTTGAAATGAAAATGGAGGAGTACAAGTACTTTCATATTCAAATTTGAATTACGTTGAGTCTGAAAATGCATAGGCCACTTCAAACTTGAAATGACAATCAAGGAGTACGTGTTGTCTATACAGTGACCCCCTCTGTACAGTGACTGTATGCCTTGTTGACACGCGCCACATTTATGGGTCACTGTATCCGTAGTTTTCTTTGTAGCTTGATGGGGCGAAGGTCAAGGATATTATCCTTTATCCTTGGATATTATCCTTTATCGTTAGGATGTCGCAGAGAGCAGTACTCGGCTCCGAGATGTGTTTACTAAAGTAGGAGGAGTAAACTACCGTAGTTACGACTGTATGCGCAAAATCATCATAAGAGGTGTGATGAATGGGAGAATTGTGATTTGTGCAACACCTTACAATCATTGTATGCTTGTAGCATTGTAACAGGAGTCCGCGATTTCTCCCTGTATTAAAAAAGGATTAAATAGCCCTTTCAACCCTGACAGTCATATCAATGTGATTTATTCAGAGGCTTCCATTGTTCTAGGCGCAGTAACAAAATCTCAAAGGATTATTGATATTATATGTATTGTATTGATGAATTTTTTTAAAAATATTTAAAACTTTTTTAAAACTTTTAAAAAAAAATGCATCAAGTTTTTAAAATTGATTCTTTTTTTTAAAAGAAAAAATAAAAATTGACGCTTGGTATGTTCCATTATTTATCCATAATAACAGGTCTACTGTTGGGAAAATCCAACTTTGGGATAATCGAATGATACTAAAATGTAAAATGATATAAATGGCGTAACTTTTATTGGAAAGTGGAAAGGAGGTAAAAGTATTCATTGTACTTGTACCAGCTTTGGTCAACAAAGTTGGCAAGCGACCATACCTCGCTGTTAAAATAGTAAGGTAGTGATTATAATTCCTGTCTTTGTCAAAGTAGACGAATTATAACTTAATACTATAATTACGTTGATTGACTTGTATTTACTTCGTCTTATTTAATTCCAGTATATATTTACCAATTGCTATCTTATCTCACGTTAATCGGACGTACCATGAGCGACAGTATCGATGGAACATGAGATGAGCAAGCTCATTAGTGTCTACAGTGACCCAAATGTCTAATAGTTGACGTATTCCTGATACACTGCAGTGTACTATACAAATTACCGGTATACTGTGTAAGTAGACGTTCTCACACAACTATAGGACGTTTAAAGAACGATTGTGACAAATTTCGCTAGGAAGAAAGCGTAGGTGAGTTACTTTATTTTTTTTTGCACGTACCAAAATGTGAGGTGCGGCGGAACTATGTAGTCGCAACGTGACCGGCCACGTGTGTGTAATGCACACTGATGCGTATAGACAGATCACTGTAATACGGGGTAAGCTTATTGTTCCAAAATAGTTGTCAATGATCGGTTCAACACTGTCCCTTAGCTCAGTGGTTAAGGTGACATTTCCGAAGATTAGAGGTACCAGGTTTACTGTTCCGTTAAAGCCCAAATCAGATATATCTGTTGTTCTTTCATTTAGTCTACCCTTTCTTCTTCAGATCCTCCAGCTAGATATGGGCGTGATAAATATACCATTCGTGATCAGAGGGGAAAAGATTATGATACGTGTATTGGTATTTCCCTTCCATTAATTACGAATAGCTAATAATGATTGGTGTAGATATAATCCTATTTTGCCTGAAAGGATACACGTGTGTGGGGGTCGATGTCTACCGCACTAATAGTGTGCATAATAACGGTCCTCATTGCAGTGGGGTGCCTATTGACCGGTACTTACAGTAAACCTGTCGGTTACCGTATGAGCGTCAATGGGTGCACCCTACGGTATAGGTGGCAATGGGGTGCGCAATACAGTATAGGTAGCTGACTGTATTCCCATTTACAGTGTGGATGGCGCATATGGTAATTTGGCGGTACAGTATGAGTTGTGTTTTGGTACCAAGGATGACACACGTGGCTAATACTGGTGTCTGACGAAGATTAATCACACTCTGTGCGGGTTATGTGGCTGTATAATTGGCGGTGTTTGATTCTTCATACGGCCTTTCTTTTAAATCCTATTAATATCTCGTGCGTATCCTTTCGTGTGTACGTAAATAAATCTGCAATCCATCGACTACGTCTCTTTGATTTCCTTGCATGCATCTCCTTCACTGTCGTTCCTTCTCCTCGATGGCGTCACAAGAACCGCTTGCGTTGCTTTTCGAATCGAGTTATTCGATTCGACAATGCGAAGTTGATATTAAAGCTGCAATTTATGCAAAGTGGCATACGGGTGTTGCGAAAAAGGATATAAATTTTTAATATAATTCTGTAGAAGATTAGAAGAAAGCCTAATGATTCGAGCCAGAATTATGGATGTCATAGAACATATCAATACCTATGGTAGGCAAGGTTCATACAGAAAATCTATAATGGTGGAGTTGATGGAAGGGTAGGAAGGAGTTTTAACAGGTATCTTGACCGGTGCAATTTCCAGCATACAATAATATAATGCTTGCATTTTAAAAATGACGTCGCAGTGCAAGTGTCTGATGTAGCGGAGGGAATCTGGTATCATGAAGAGGAGTAGTTTCGAGATCATCTTTAAGGTTGTACACTGCTTTAAGAAGTCAGAACCTCTTCGACCAATTCATTAAAATGAAAATTTTTCACTCCATTATCTAAAATGTAAACTATACGAAATAGTAAGAAAAGTCGGCGTTATTGTTTCGTGAAGGAACACTTTCAAGTACAGCATCAAAAATTCCTCTCCAAGCTTTTTTGTATTCATCAACTACTTCAGTCCGTGTACTTTGTACAATAAGTATTTGTTGATTATGCTTCGATCCTCTATCTGATAGCCATTATGTAAACTCTCAACGCTCAAGTTGTTAGACTGGTGAAGATAGATTCTTTTATTCTTTAAGAGATCCCGACTTGATTTGTTATATATACAATAACACACTGGAAGCCACGTGTAAGGTGGCCCATAAATGGCACGACACCAAATTGGCCATTTTTTAGTTGTACCTAAATATGGCGACTGCGGTTTTTCGCAGGAATTTCCCAAACATGGCACCTTTGAAAAGAAGGTTGCCGTTGTACTTTTCTAGTTGTACCCAAAAATAGTACTAGAATTATAGTACATCTACAGGCCCAATGCATCTCCGTACTTGCCTGTAAAGGAGG